>JAGKPY010000122.1:0-78735 GCA_022609225.1 Boeremia lycopersici
CTTAACGTAAGCTGCGTAAGCTAGGCTTACTAAGCTTAATATAAGCTGTGTAAGCTCTATATAAGGCCTACTTTAGCTTAACTACTAAGGGGTAAGCTTGTTACGTAACTTATAATAAAACTATGCTATATAGGATAGCCTATGTAATATTATACTAAGCGTGTTAGCATTTACTAGGTGTTAGCATCTAGTTAGTTATAAAAGGGTGATTATAACACTTACTCCCCTCTCTCTTAGATTTGTCCTAAATCTATTAGCTGTTCTTTATAAGCTTACTCTACTACTACCTTTAGTACCTATAGTAGCATTATATCTTCTGCTTCCTAAAAGCAACTCTACTTAAGTATTAAAATCTATTAACACAACACTATTACTCCTATTTCCTATAATTATTACTTTACTTCTAGTTATAATTGTTTTGTTATACCTTCTACTAATAACTACCTAAAATATTCTAAGTACGTGCACGTTAGGCGTCTATATATTAACTTGTCTTAGGAGTCTTTAGATAAGACTAGGGCTGAATATAAGAAGAAGGTTAAAGAGGATGAAAAATTGCTAGTAGAGGTGATATTGTGTCTACTACAAAATAAGAAGATTCTTGCGTAGGCAAAAGATAGAGCTATAAAGAAGGCTAAATATTTAGCAAACAAGATAGACGTAGAGGGTAAGAATATTTAGGCTAAGGAGATTACCTATCCTGCTACTAATGCATAGGTTGCCTTTTCTCCTGCTATATAGTCTACCTTTAGGTATCTTAATAAGTTTATAAACTTTAGTACTAGTAAAGCAGTATCTAGTAGTTTATAAGGTGCGTCTCTAGTTCCTATCTATTTTCTAAGTCTAGATATCCTAACTATTTAACTAGGAATTCTTTATCTAGTCTAGTTCCTTAATGTTTTATTATTTTCTTAACTTCCTATTTATTATTACTATTATTCTAGTAATAGAAGTCTTTCTAGGTTAGTATATTAGTGTTAGCTAGTTCTAATAAAGAGATATAGAATATAGGGTGTATTTTTGCGTCTTTAGGTAGCTTAAGTTAATAGTTAACTAGGCTAATCTGTGCTAAAATAAAAAATAGTCTAACTTTAACTTTGTCTAGTTTTTTTGTTAGTCTTCTTGTACGTAAATTCTTTATAAGGAGGTACACTTTATCCCCCTTCTTTAGTAGAGGTGCTGTTTTTCTTTTCTTATTAATATAGGAGATTGCTTATAACTAAGCTTTGTTAATATTCTTAAGTAATTTCTAATATACTTCCTTTAGTCTTTATACTAAGGATATTACTAATTCTGTTTAGATATTACTGTTAAGACTTTATATAAAGAGATTTAGATGTCTTCTATAGTTTATAAGGAAAGGTGTTATGCCTATTACCTCTAATAGTTTGTTGTTATATACAATTTGTGCTATAGGTAACTTTATATGTGTTATTCTTGCATTTATACTATTTGTTATAGCAGTGTTGTTTTATACTAGGGAACTATCTACTATTTATTTTATTATTGTAGTGTACTATGCATAAGTCTGTGCTACAGGCTATCTATAAAAGAGTGTAGTAGAGGAGGTTCCTTGTGTCTATTAGGTACTAAGGTGTTATCCTTTATTGTGTAGGCATTTGCCTAATGTTAGGTTTATCCTATGCTAGGATATCTTAGCTAGTGTGTTGTAGTGTCTTAATAGTCACGTAGTTGTTTTATTAATAGTCTGCAAACTATTTGTTATACTATTCTTTAGGTTTCTTTAGGAGTTTATAGATAGATACTAACGCATTCTTATAGTTCTTATAGACTTATAGGTCTAAGGTAACTATAACTAGTGTCTTACTATTATTATATCTCTATAGTAACTTCTATAACTAAATATAAGCTACTGTAGGTTTATTATCTATAATATTAAGTATGTTATTATTTAGTGTGTAGCATCCTATACTTTCTTTATTATTGCGTGCTATGCGTTTATTACTAATGTGTTGTGCTGCGTTAGCCTAGTGCTTAGCTTCTAGTTGTTAGTCTAGGACCTAGAGCATCTAATTGCAATATTCTTAATATTTAGCAGATCTGCATTATTTAGTAGTGCAGACTTCTTCTAACTATTAGTGTGGTATAGGTATGCTACTTTAGACGTTTTATTAGTCCTTATTAGGTTTAATATACTTATTATCTATCCTAGATTCTATCTCTAGGTCTCCTATAAGACGTCCTATATTATTAGTAATTATTTCCTAATTACTAGTATTAGTAAAGCTAACTCTTTTACTAGATAATATATTAAGCTGTTATATAACCTTATTCTTGCTATAATAGTCTCTAGCAAAGTAGCCTACTTTACTATAGCTATAATAAGTTATTAGTAGCTTATTAGTTTTAGAACTACCCTTATTCTTAATATTCTACTACTTAGGTCCTTTATTAATGTTAGAAAGGTCTATAGCCTTAGCACTATAGTATCCTGTGTTAGTTCTAGTATAGACTTATTAGGACATGTTAAACTAGTAGCGTCTACTACACTGTTCTTATTAGAGGTTATTTTTCTATTAGTTCCTAAAGGCGTATAGTGTAGAATTAGTAGCCTATGCTTAGGGGTTATCTTATAATTCTAACTATAGCTTATATAGTTTAATATTAATATTAATTGCAGTATTAACTAATATATTAAAGGTGTTAGTACTAGCGCTAGTGCGCATTAGCTCTTCCTTAATCTTTAGCTTAAGTCCTTGCTTAAATATAGTTAAAAGTGTAGTGTTATCCTAGTTAGTATGTGCAGTAAGTTGTTAGAACTCTATAGTATAGTTAGTAGCTAACTTAGTTTATATAATATGCTAGATCTTATGTCTTATACTAGAAACTTTATTAAACATGCTAAACATAGGTTTAATCTATTCCTTAAAAGTATTAAAGTCCTTTATCTAGATATCTACTTTGTCTAGGGCCTTACCTACATTATACTATTGTATAAAGGGTTTAATCTATTTAAATACTGCGCTATATATATAACTACTAATAAGCACAACCCTTTTAATCTCTTTAACACGTTTACCTTAGAATAAGAAGAATAAGTCCTATTATATAAGCTAATTATTAAGCTTGCTATATTTACTGTAGTAGAGATTAGGTTTATTAACTATAATATTACCTATATAGGCAGCACTATTATTAGTTATGTCTATATTATTAGACGTTAAGCTAGGGGTAGCTTAGTTTCCTAAGGTAGTAGACATCTTAAGAGTGTTTAAAATGTTAAGGTTATACTTTAAGCAAAGCTTATAAGCACTATTTAATTAGTTCTTAGAGATAAATACTGTTAGGGAAACTAAAGGGGTCTTGCACTAAGGAGTATAGATATAATCTGTCTATCTTAAGGGTAAGAGGTAATAATAAGTAGTATAGAGTAGACTGTCTAGCTTAAAGGTTAGGTTAAGATCTAATATTATAGATTAATACTTAGGTTAAACACAAACTATAAGAGTTGTATTCCTACTTGCTATATACTATAGAGAGTGTAGTAGCTTACTAGGCTTAACGTGAGCTGCGTAAGCTAGGCTTACTAAGCTTAATATAAGCTGCGTAAGCTCTATATAAGACCTACTTTAGCTTAACTACTAAGGGGTAAGCTTGTTATATAACTTGTAATAAAACTGCACTACATAGAATAGCCTATATAATATTATGCTAAGCGTGTTAGCATTTGCTAGGTGTTAGCATCTAGTTAGTTACAAAAGGGCGATTATAACACCTAGCTGGAAGAACTGATTTTAATTCTTACACCTAAGATCTATCTTGTAAAGTTTATCTAATTTGTTAGGAATTTATTACGAATTTGTTAAGAATATAATAGAAAAATATCTAGTTATTATATTTTAATTATGTTAGACTAAGGTTGGTTAGACCACGTTAAAGTTGGTCAGGCCAAGACTCTAGTTTACCATTAGCGTTGGTCGGCTCAGCTGCATCCTGCATCCGAGTGCACGACAGCAAGCTTCTCTAGTACTCTCATAAATAAGAAAGCACAATTGGTTCGATGGGTCGGTGGTTTAATTTATGCGCCGTGATCGACGGGCGCCATTCCATGTCGTCGCTAGCGGAGAAGGGTAAAGACTCGCTGAAAGCCCCATTGCTTGTTTACCAAGACCGTATTCGCCGTGTTAACGTTTCACACAGATCACGAAGTCGTGCTCGTCTGCGCTTGCATGTAGCGGAGAGTATAAATATGGCTGTATTGAAGTGTCCTCATGGTTCACCACCACGCTTCATTCTCAGCCATGGAGATTCAGTACACGGGACTGGCGCATACGCTGCAGACGGCGGCGATTGCTGCCCTGATTTTCGCGGTATGCGCGTTCTTGCCCAAACTCAACTACAAGTCTCAGTTGGCGAAGCTGCCTGTCTTTGGAGGGTCGTCCCCTGGAGAGAAGCAGCGGCAAATTTACCTTAACTCCGCGAAGAAGATATACATTGAAGGCTATGAGAAGGTAAGTAACTCTACACTTGCACTGACATCCGCTGACATCCGCTAACAGCTGATAGTTCAAAAACTCTGTGTACCGCATTGCATCGTCTGATGGGGAGGATAGCATCGTCGTGCCGACTAGCCTGTTGCCTGAGCTCAGAAAGCTTCCTGACGATGTTCTCAGCGTTCCCAAGGCCGTTGATAAGGTCAGTGTTCAATGAGAGGAACAGGTCACAAGCCTAACAGATATCAGGTCTTGGAGACCAAGTACACTAAGATAGAGACAGAGGCTCATCTGATAGTAGACTCTGTTCGGTCAGATCTTACTCCTGCTCTTGGTCAGTACGGGGAATCCAATGCATGTTCGATCCACTAACAGTCAAAGGCCGTATGAACCCCATCTTGCAGGAAGAAGTCGACACCTGCGTTCACAAGTATATGCCTGACTGCAGTGACTGGACCGAGGTCTACTTCTACAAGACCATCGTCGACATTATCGCACAGGTGTCTGGTCGTGTTTTTGTTGGGGCTGGCTTATGCGAAGATCCTGAGTACCTTGACTGCGCGGTCAACTACACTATGGACTTGAACGATTCAGTGGACGCCATCAAGAAGCTGCGGCCCTGGCTCAGGCCTTTCATAGCACCACGAACTCCGGAGATTCGCCGCCTCCGCCAAAGAGAGAAGAAGCTAACCGAGTATCTCCAGCCGCTCATCAGGCAAAGGCGTGAGGCTGCAAAAGACCCCAACTGGAAGAAGCCGGACGACATGACGCAGTGGATGCTCGACCGCAGCGAGGGAGACAACACGCCCGTGGAGAAGTACGCCCAATACCAGCTTGGCCTGATGTTCGCCGCCATCCACACCACCTCTCTCACGGCTACCAACATCTTCTACACCCTCGCAGCAACACCCGAGTATATCGGCCCCCTGCGCGACGAGATCCGCAGCGTCCTCGCCGAGCACAACGGCAAGATGACCACCAAAGCCATGCAGCAAATGGAAAAGCTCGACAGCTACATGAAGGAAGTTAGCCGCTTCTTCCCTCCCGGCATGAGTACGTCCCCCTCCCGTCATGCGCCATCCTACTAACATTCTCAGCCTCTTTCAGCCGCCGCGTCCTCAAGGGCATCACGCTCTCCAACGGCCAATACATCCCGCCCGGCATCGTCGTCGAAGTGCCCTCGGTGGCCGTCTACTCCGACTCTGCGCTGTGGCCCGACAGCGGCACCTTTGACGGGCTGCGGCATTACAAGCTGCGGCGCTGCGGCGCCGCGACAGACCACGCGCGCAACCAGTTTGTCACCACTAACGAGCAGAACCTGGCGTTTGGGTACGGACGGCATGCGTGCCCGGGGCGCTTCTTCGCGACCAACGAGATCAAGATGATTGTCGCGAAGATGGTGCTCGATTATGATATCAAGATGCCGGACGGGTTGACGGAGAGGTATGCGCAGATTGAGATGGGGAGGAACATTGCGCCGAATCCGACGAAGGCGCTGCTGTTGAGGAAGGTGCAGGGATAGGTGGCTTGAAGACAGTAGTTGACAGGATGATAGAGAACTTTATTCAATGTCCATTGTCGTTCGTGAAACCTTGCTTGTCCCATACCGTTCAGACACGATCCTTTTCGTCGGCATCTTCACCCAAAGTACCTTTTCTCACCCACGCCGGCTACAATCGCCATCTCAAATCCATCTCACCTCCTCCCGCCCAGGCACCACAGCCCACCCATCCCCGTCGTCGCAGTCTCCCACAAGACATGCCGTCGCACTCCAGACGCCCCACCTCATCCCATCACCCACCCACGCCCCCACAGTCATGCTACTCCAGACTATGTAGTAGAGTTCCGTAGGTCACGCACCAGACCATGCCAGCCCGCCGTCAGATCATCGGTGCTTGTTGATATATGCAGAACACCCCCTACTATGGTACAGTGTACTGTCACAGTCACGGGTTCAGATTCCTACGCACCCTGATTAGCTAGGTAGCTGTAGGATACGTGTGTAGAATGTAGGAGAGAACTAGACTCTATATACAATGGTAGTGCGGGGTAGGCTTCTCTATACCCATGGTACTCTTAGGCACCTAACCACTCACAGAACAGTCATAATGCCGTTATAACAGCCACAACGTCATCATAATAGTTACAGCGTCGTCACAACGTTGTCACAACGTTAGACTAGGTAAAGATAAGAAGAGGCTTGCCCGCCTACGGATACCTACCTAGCGCCTTCACCCAAGATATCTTATGCGGGAGGCCCTGACAGCGGGGCGTCCCGTGTTGTGTACCAAACTAGGGGTGGTCTGCACATTTCAGCAAGCACTATACAGCACGCAGAACGTCGATCGCCCAGCACGCACATTCAGATTACAGTGGGACGCCAGGGCGGTCGATGGACGTTGTTGCATCATCAACCCAGAGTTGTAGCTGGTCCAAGATGGATGTCGTTGCACCAGCCCAGAGCTGTAGCCGGTCCAGCACGAACGCCGTCACACCAACCCAGCATTGTATCTAGTCCGAGACAGCCTTGTCGTTTCCCCAGCGCCGCAGCTTACGAGCGAGCGCAAAGGCCCCTCTGGCCTGCCGCGGGACTGGCACGGCATCGCAGCGCCTTGTAGCGAACGCCCACTAGCACGGCGGGGGGGAGATGGCTAGGTATTGGCGAGTTTCTGGTGCGTGGATACGGCGAGCGGCCTGGTGCGGTGAGGTGTGGGTTGGAGTTGGGCTTGACGGATTTCGGGCGTGGCCGTGAAGCGGCCTTGGGGTTGAAGGTAGACTCGATGTTGGACCTGGCTGAGAGCTGAGCTTGACTTCCCATCTCTCCATCTCTCCATCTCTCCATCTCTCCATCTCTCCACTAATCTCCAAAGTCATCTCCCCCTCCCCCTCCCATCTGCTCCCGAGCATCCAGTCCGAGCACTCAGTCCGAGCACCCAGTCCAAGCACCCTCCGCTTCACCCCCCCCCCCCCCCCCCCTCCACGAGGCCGGAGAATACAAGTTCAGGACACGCCCTCGGGCATTCTGCTCTCGACTCGGCACAGGAACTATCTATAACCTACATTCGGATGCTGGTGCCCTGTCGGCTGCAGGGCGTGGTTTGGTGGCGGGTCTGCTGTGGTGGTGTGGGACGTGTGATGCGTGCTGGTCGACTGGGGTGCGGCGTGTGTTGGGGTGCTGGGTGCTGGGCTTCTGCGTGTTGTGTGGTCTGCGTGTTGTGTGGTCTGCGTGTTGTGTGGTCTGCGTGTTGTGTGGCCTGCCGTGTATAGTGTTGGCCTGCATTGCGGCGTGTGAGTTCACCGCGCCGTATGAGTTCTGCGGTGTTAGTTCACCGGCCGCGTGAGTTCTGCGGTGTTAGTTCACCGGCCGCGTGAGGCGCTGGGAAGATATTGGATAGCATTGTTGCTTTGTATCTCAAATCGTGTCTGAGTACCGCCGTTGTAGCCCTTCCCTCAAAAACAACAGGCGCACCGCGGGTCTGACAACACCGGGGCCACCCGCCAGCGACCAGGACCGTCAAGCCGACTGATCCTGCCAAAAACACCCCATAGCGCCGTCTATTGCAACCAAGTCCCAGGATATCTCTCATAAGCTCGTGCAGGACACACTCCTCCCCGGGACGCGATCGAGCCACTCGGGGCTTCTGATGCTTCCCACGTCTGCGTCCATCTGCATCCCATCTGCGCCCATCTGCACCTCCGCGCCCATCCGCGCCCATCCACGTCCTCATCCACCTCAATTAGCGGTGTGCAGCGCAATGGAGCGCCTGCCTCCTCCACGCGGCTGCAGAGCGGGCCGAGGGCCAGTCGACAAAAAAGCAGCCCTGGTCTAATCATTGCTGTACGCGAAGCAAGAAAAAGGTATCAAACTCAATCCGAGGATCGGAACAAAAAAAATTTGGCGAACTGGAAGCGTCCCGCCATAGCAGACCCAAACTCCAGATATGATGCTGACAGCGCATGGATTCAGGCATTCAAAACTCGCGGAAAAACGTCTTGGTGAGGCATCACAAACTCATTGTCAGCCATTCCTGCGCGTGTTAGTTGACAGTCAAACAATTCTAATGCTAAACTTACCCATTCTGCGGGACCTGAGGACTGGAGTCCTTGCCCCATCGCGCCCATGGGAAGCGACCCCAGGTTCTGATTCGGGAACGGGCTTGGAGCTGCGATTGGAGCGTCCTTCCTGCGAAGCGGTGCCTTGCCGCTGGTGTCGTCAGCATCAGCCATCTCCAACTCTTGCGTGCTGCTTTTGCTCTGTGCGCGTGCTCGTCTCGGCGCCATGCTTGGGCCACGAGGCTGTATGGCGGTGACTGCGTTGGTGGTCTTGGGCGGACCGGGGGCAATGGGGACCACCCCGCCCGGCTTCGAGGCAGCTGGAGCGAGATTGACGCTAGTGGAACCTCCGCCTGACCCAGTGGATTTGGGAGACTCTGACTCGGCCGCTTTCGGTGTGGTGACGGGTGTCATTGCGATCGAGTTCTTGCGGGAGGATTTCTTGGAGGCCCGTGTGGAGGACGGCCCAACTGGGGCATTACCGCTGCCGCGGTTGCGCTTTTTGATGACGTCGGTCTTGAGCGAAAGTGGCCGAACAACGCCGTGCAATTTCAAAAAGAGGCCGCACGCATTGCAGAGCGGTGCACCTTCGGGGTTGCGGCGCCAGAGGGGCGTGGTCTGGGTGAAGCAGTTTGTGCATGTTGTCGGCGCACCGCCCTCGCCTGGCTTGGTGCCGCCGGGACTCTGCGGCCGAGAGGGCGCAGCGGAACTGAAGCCCGACTGCAGGCCTGTCTCTGGCGGCGAGTTGGGCGATGATTGGGTGCGGCCGTGCATGGCTTGGTGCAATAATCCGGCAGTGTTTGGCGTGGAGGTGGTGCGGGGTATTTTCCCGCGTCGCGGATCGTTCCCACGGTTGCGGATGTCGCTTACAGAGGCAGCTGAGCCGTGTGTCCGACCAAGGCTGCTGGGACTCCAGTGGTCCTGCGGGGAGTGGATTTCGGTGGGGCCAATGGTCACCGTCTTGCGCGGCGGCCCTGCTGGGTAGCGGGCCTGCATGGGGTTGAACTGGTTGGACAGGTTCGTCTCCCACTGGTAGTTGGGGTTGAAGTCCAGCGAGCCGTCGTCCATGGGCGAGAAGTCCTGGGAGGGCATGTTGCGGTCGGCAAAGGCGCTGCCCTCGTCGTCCTCGGCGTCCGAGTCGGCGCCAAAGGTGAACATGTTGTCGTTGGGCGGCATCTGCATCTCGTGCTGCTGGCGCAGCGGCAGGTTGTTGTGCAGGACGTGCGAGGGGTCGACGTGGCCAGAGTGGCCGAACGAGGTGGCAGAGAAGGGCAGCGACGAGCCGGCGCTGGTGACGGGGCTGAAGACGGAGTCGGGGCCGCCGCCGTTGGGGTTGAAGACGAAGCCGGGCTGCATCGAGTTGGACAGGGTCGAGGGCCGGTGCGAGCCGTACGAGACGGCGGCCGAGTGCTGGCTGCGCATGTCCATGCCGTGGCGGTCAAAGTACATGTGGCTGTCGTCGTTGATGGGCTGCGGCGTGGACACGGCCGAGGGGAAGGCCGAGCTCGGCGGCGAGTAGTAGTCGGTCGAGTTGAGCGACGAGGCCATCGAGTTGGGGTTGAACATGTGCGGGAACGAGGCGCCGTGGTTCATCAGCGGCGAGCCGACGGGCGAGAAGCTGAAGTTCTGCTGGAAGGGCCCCGCGGAGCCGAGGGCCGGGTCGTCGGGCAGGTGGAAGGTGTCGATGGAGAAGGGCACCTGGGCCTGCGAGGCCGGGAAGGCGGGCGGCTGCATGGTGTTGTCGAGCGAGTAGTGGTGCAGGTCGGCCTCGGCCTGGGCGTCGGTGGGGATCATGATGCTGGCGACGGGCGGCACCTGCGGCGAGGCTTCTGCGCGTCGCTTGGGCGGCTGATGCGGCGTTAGCAGGGCAGGCGGCGACGGGCGGGCAGACTCACGCGGCGCTCGTCGATGCTGGTCTTGCGGACGTGGCGGGCGACGTAGCCAAACTCATGCTCGCGGTGCTGCAGCGGCGGCACGGGCGGGGCCGAGGCGTGGGCGAGGGCGAGGGCGAGGTCGAGGTGGTGGTCGCTGGACGACTGCGGCTTCCTTATCGGCACGCCGGGCGCTGCGTGTGCGAACGGGCCGTCGCGGGCGGGCTCGGGCGACAGGCCGGCCGGGCTGGCGACCGACGAGGGGAAGATGAAGTCGTCGAGGTTCATTGCGTCGGGCGGCGGCGGCGGCGGCGGCGGCGGCGGCTGGGCGGCGGAGCGCTGCAGCTGCTGGGCGATGCCACTGGGGGCGGTGCGCGGCGGCGGGCGGGCGGGCGGCGGGGCGAGCACGTCAGGGCTGGCCGAGTTAGCAGGCGGTCTAGCAGCAGGCTGGGGCGCGCGCACGCTCGCTGGCTGCGCTGCTCCTCGGCGCGGCGCATGTTCAGGGCCATCATGCGCCAGGTCAGGTTCGACATGCGCTCGGCGTTGGGCAGCTGCGTCTTTGCGCGCGAGTACAGCTTCCAGATCTGCGTGCCCAGCGGGTCGTTCTTCTGCAGCTCGGCCGGCGACGCGGGGCTGGCGGCGCCGTCGCTGCCAAAGGCCGGGAACATGGGCGCGTCGAGCATGCCCGGCGGCGCGGGGCTGGCTTCTCGCCGCAGGTGCGAGGCCATGAGTGCGGTGCGAGCAGGAGGGCGCAGCCAGACGGCGGGGGCTGCGATGATGTCGGCTGCGATGATGTCGGCTGCGATGATGTCGGCTGCGATGATGTCGTCGCGGCGCGTGCTGGGCGCACCCCACGGAGCGGTCTGTGTCTGGGGCTGGGGCCGGGGCGCCTGGGGCCAGTGACGAGGCCGACTCTGCAGCAGGCAGGCAGGCAGGCAGGCAGGCGGGCAGGCGGCGGACAGGCGGCGGACAGGCAGCGGGCAGCGGCGACGGGCGGTGCAGAGGGCAGGCGGAACAGGCGGAGCGAGTGCGGGCTGGAGGGCGCGGTGCTTTTGTTCTCTGCTCCACGGGCATCGCAGACGCTCTCGGGCCAGGGCCAGCAGGGGGCCAGGGGCGCAGTGACGGCGAGCCCCAAGCACCAGCCCGGGCCCCAGGGCGCCAGTGCCCACGCAACCCCCACTTGGCTCGGCTGGCTCACCAGCGCCGGCCAGGGTCCGCCTGCGCCAGCCGCTCCTCACGCTGGCCGCGAGCACCGGCGCATCAGTGTCGTGTGCCAGTGCTGCAGTGAGCGTCGACTTGGAGTGCCTGCCGTGCCTGCCGTGCCTGCTGTGCCTGCTGCCCACACGCTCAGGAATGCAGCCGCGCGCCACCCCTGCTCCGCGCAGACAGACGGGCGCCGTGCAGCATCGGACTTTGGGACCCTAGGCCCTAGAGCTCGTCTGGCGCTCGCCCACAAGTGGAAAGTTTCTCGGTCCTCGGTCCTCCGCCGCTCAACACCAGGCACACACCTGCGTGCTGCACTCTCGCGGGACTAGGCCGCGCCCGTGAAGCAGTCCAGTGCAGACTCCTGTCCAGTGCTGCAGACTCCTGTGCCTCGTACAGCAGCGCGCCATTGGCTGCACCGTAGCATCCCGAAATGCCATCCATCTGCGCAAGCCTGCCGCCGCAATCTGCCGACAACGGCGCCTCCATGAGTCGCCCAGAACCCTGCGAGGGTCCTTTCCTTAGCAGGCGGCCAGCGCTGGCCCGCCGTCAACAACAATGCGTGAACTCTGTTCCTACTTTGCCCGACCGACACCCCGTCCCAGCTCAGGGTCCTGGCGAGGCTCCACGCTCCACCGTCGGATGCGCCCATGGCGTGCAGCACGTTTCCACCAGCGCCCAGCGCACTAGTCTATTCCGACCACGCCTCTGCATCCGTCCCTCAGCACCCGTCTGGACAGTCTTTGTCCAGCCGCCCGCCATTCGACGGCATGTGCTCCGGAGACGGCCCTTTTCACCTTGTTGTACATGCGCCTCTGACGCAGGCTTGGCCCAGAATCGAGCCTCACATCTGTTGTACCTAGGTATATATTAACAGCAGTCCACTCGTGGCTGGCGCGTTCGGGTCTCGTTGTTGTCCGCTCCAGTGGGCGCTCTTTGGGATGCTGAACCGCACATCGGGATAGTGGGGCATCGCTGCACCTGCTCCACCGCTATCTGCAAACGTCGGAGACGTACACCATCGCATTACATAGTCGCAGGTAGTACATGGCAGGTAACCAAAGCACCGCAGGACACAGAGTCGAGAAATCACCATGTTTCACGAGAGATTTGACCAGGACCCGAGTTGTGAATATGTTTCAGCTGTCATTACAGTCACTACAGTACACCACCCATCGTCTATTTCCCCGTCTATTTCCCGGTCGTGCTCGACACGGCGCATCCGCTGCACCCCGGTCTGCCGCGAATCTACCGTGCGCGAGGCTTTTGCATGTGACAACGCTCGCAGAAACAAACGCACAGCAGCCTATAACACAGCCGCAAATGTCACAATGCAAATGCACCACCAGCGCCGCCGGTTATGAAAGAACCCCTATGCACGGGCAGCGCGCGGTGGAGATTGAAGCAAGGCGACCCCCACCGCGCTTGCTGTCTTGGGAACTGGTGGTCAAGGTGGTTCCCTGGTGTCGCGGGCCTGTCAAGCCACTTGCATCTGACTTGCATGGCGCCGCAGGGATGCCAAAGCCCAGATCAACCGACATGGCCCACTCATTTCCGACCTAACCTGCCACGCCATGCATTGCACCGAATTGACGACTGCCATGCTGCGGCTACGTGCGCGCTTCGGCCTTTCTCAGTCATTGAAAGCGCACCCTTGAAATCATACCTTGGGAGCGTGCATCGCCTGTCGGCCAGGACAGCCCTGGAGTGCAAAGAGCCGCTTGCAAGGCCGGCAGAATGCATCCGCCTTGATAGGATTCACGCCTCCACGGCGTTAATACTCCGCTGCATGCGTCGCAGCCAGTTGAAACCGCGAGGCGCATCCGATCCCTGCAGGCACGCGGGATACTGTGGGGGTGAGCGATACAACGGTACGCAATTGAATTTGGAGTCGCGCTCGGATTGTTGGAGAAACGACGACGCAGCCTGCGATCAACATGTGGGCATGTGGGCGAGTGGAGCGGCCTGCGCATCGACACGGACGACGGGCCAAAGAGGGTCTGCTCGTCGCATCGACACGGACGACGGGCCAAAGAGGGTCTGCTCGTGTGCGCTGCTCGTGTGCGCGGTGCTGGGCTGACGTGGAGGAGTGCTGGCGGCCGCACGCTTTTGGCCTTTGGACCGCACCTGGTGCCGCGCTATCGGGCGTTACGACTCGCAACACGGTACATGCCGTGTTGAGATGCGGCTCCAGTCTTGTGCGTGCATCGCTCGACACGACAGTTCAAGCTCCAGTTCGGCGTATGCAGCGTGTCGACCAGTCCCAGTTTTGATATGAGAGGCTTCCGTCACAACATGGTCAACAGCTTTACAGTTTGGATACTGAAGGTCAAGACAGTTGGAAGAGGAACTGAAGGTCACTGAGTCTGCCAGACGCAGCGTGGCACGGGGCGGGCACAGTCGGCGGCGGAGCGGAAGTCGAGCGGAGTCGGAGTGCTGGTGGACGGCGTGCTCAGTCAGGCGGTGGAGAGCGTCTACTTATACAAGCTGCCCAGAGCGCGGTGAGACCATTATCGGCTGGCATTGCGCCATGATAGCGACATTGCTTAGCAGCGGTTGCGGTGGTCGCGCTCGCCTCACAGAATCGCTACATTTACGCCAATAACACTCGTTTGTGTTACTATCTGGCAGCGTTTGGGCCATTCCTGAGGGGTGTCCTTCCTATTGCGGAGTAAGTGAAACCTATCTTATCGTGGTATGTGCGCGCTCGCGAGCGCGTCGCGCAGCACCGTGGATAACATGGAGAAGACGCGCCAATGAGAAGCAATCTGGGGTAAGCGGCGGGCTGATAAGGCGCTGCGGAGCCCGCTCCTGCTGAGCTGGATTGCTGCAGAAGTCAGGCGCGGGCGAGGTCAATTTGCACGGTGTAGCGAACGGTGCGAGCATGGCCGTCGGCGAGCGGAGATGGGTATCACGGCGGAGATGGTTCATTCGAGTGTTTCACGGCGGGACATGGCTGTCTACCCCCACAAGAGAGCTCCCGGGCTCGACACAGCCAGGCACGTGCAGGCACCACTCGTGCAACACGCTGCGTGATGGCCATGTCAAAGGCATGTCTCGGCGCCGGCCTCCCTCGCCTGTTGTCCTCGCCCACCAGTCCTCTCCTGCCTCGCTATCTCCTAGCACGGACGGGGCCATGGCTGGTAGATATGCTATCTCGGGTATCGTGGGTACGGCGCGTGGGACGGACCGCCGCCGCGAGTCTCTCCCAACAGCGTATAACCTCGCCCACTTGTCCTATGCGCGCATCCTCGTCACTTGTCCTATTCGCGCGCGCCCTCGTCGCCTGTCCTATCGCGCGCGCCCTCGTCGCCTGTCCTATCGCGCGCGCCCTCTTTGCCTCCGCCCTTGACAGTCTCTTCGCCCAGCACCTTGCTGGCGGCCATGAACCTGCGCCCGTTAGCCGCGCCGTGCACCACCCTCTGTGACGGCGTACATTGCGCCCGTGTAGCCTCCTAGCGCGCGCATGTCCTGCGCCTGCCCCGCTGTCATCCGCATCAGGCTCTCGAGGTCGGCCATGTTCGCCGTCAGCTGGGCGAGCTGCGCCTGCAGGTGCGACAGCTGGCGGGGCTTCTGCGACGGCACGCTGCTGATGCGCGACGTGCTGGGGCGCGAGTTGTGCGACATGGCGGGTTCGATTCGCGTCGCTTCCCGGTCGAGTGCGTGACGGTTGCCGGTGGTTCGCTGCCGTAGGTGCGGTTGGTGTGTTGTAACGTCCGTGGGGTGCGTTGTGTTTGTTGTGTCGCCGGAGCGGGGCCGTGTAGACTCCCGCGGCGACACGGCCTTGGCGCACGGAGCGCATCTCCTCCGCCGCGCGCACTTTTTCCTCACACCACATCGACTGCACACAGCCATTGCGCCGCCCACGCATCTCCCACTCCTCCACCGCGCGCACCATGGCCACCCCGCAGGCCCAAGCCGTCCGCAGATGGATCATAACCGGCGCCGTCGCCTCCATCACCGTCGCCGGCACCATCTACGGCGCCGGCCTCAAGTCTGACCAGGACGTCAAAAAGGTCCGTCACGTCACGTCACGTCACCCCCATCTCCATCATCTTCAATCGTCTCACACAATCCCTACATCTCATCGCCAATGCACGACTAACCCCGCCCAGGAGCGCAAACGCTACCAGCAAGCGTCCCCCGAGGAAATCATCTCGCACCTCCAGATCGCGCGCGACAATCTGGTGCTGAAGAAGAACGAGGTCGAGCGCAAGATTGCCGGTTTTCACGAGAAGAAGAAGGCCAGGGAGATGGAGGCGGAGGCGCTGAGGCGGCGCCAGGAGCAGGAGCAGGAGCAGGAGCAGGAGCAGGAGCAGCCGCCGCCGCGGTAAGCACACAGGCCTCGACTGCCGCACTCGCACTCGCCCGGTCCGACTCGCACTCGCCCGGTCCGACTCGCACTCGCACCGCCGCCCCCAACTCCCCGCCGCGAATCACGCCTCCAGGACCTGCGCGCCGATCGCCCTGCGCCCACCACCCGATCCCATCTCGAGCATTACCGCATTCGAATGCGTGCTTATCTGCTTATCGCTGCTGCGCGCACAACTCCACCCACACCACGCACAGCTCCGCGCACAGCTCCGTCATCACAGCCGGTGCGATTGGCGTGCGACACGCCGCGCTGGCCCGCGGGAAACCGCGCGTGTGGCGGGTAGCTGCGCTTCGAGCATGCGCGAGCGACGCTCGCTTCGCTGTTGCCGACGCAGTCAGGCGTACGCGAGGCGCAGTGCAACCGACTCCCGCTGACGGAATGGGATGCGATTAGGTGCTTCGACTGCGTCTCGCGCCGGCTGGTCTGCTTCCCGGCGTGAATTGTAGTAGAACACGATATCCTGTACACACCTCTGAGCGACAAATCACCAACAGCAGAAGATGGAGATCCGTGCTGTGCGTCTCTGGAGACCAGGTCCTCGAGTCGTCACACACCACCGTATCGGCAGAGGGATGGGCTGGTCGTTGGACTGAAGAGACCTGGGCTGGTGTACAGGAACTGTATTCACGAGGCATGGCTAGCAGTGTCGGTGTCATGGGCACGCAGCCGACCGCTTGAAGATGCAAGCTACCGCCTCTATGCAGAACGAAGACACTGGCGTACATGTCGTGTGTACTGTACCTGAACGTCCAAGCATTATCAATTCCCATTGCTGTTTGAAGGTATACACGGTTCAAGACAGCGAAATCCATTCAGATTATTCACCCTGCGCCAAGGCCTTGTTTTGTGGTATTGTGGTATTCAACGCCCGACATGCAACTCCCATCAATGCAACTCCCATCCAGCGCACCTACGCCCCAATCCTCACCTCGGCCGCCTTGACGTGATCAACCGTCGTCCGGCCCAGGCCCTCCCTCGCGTAAAAGTCCATGGGATACAAGTTCTTCCGCTCGCCGTGCGCAGCCTCCTCGTCCAGCCACGGCGCGTCGCGCACGCCCAGCGCAACCAGCGCCTCGTACGGGCTCAGCAGCGGCCGCGCGAACGCGTAGCCCCAGTCGATGCTCAGGCGCGGACACGCAATCTGCACCCACGCCTCGACGTCGGCCATGAGCGCCAGCTTGCCCGGGAAGATCTCCGACAGCAGCAGGTTGATGCACGGGATGCCTTGCCGTTGGAGCTCGTTCTCGATCAAACTCAGCGTGTGCGGGTTGCCCTGGCGGCCGAGCGAGCCGAGGATGATGCCCCAGGTGCGCGCCTTCTTGGCCGTTGTGATGGCGGCGCGGCGCAGGTCGTACAGCGAGTCGTGTTCGTAGGTTTCGTGCGTCAGCCGGCGCGAGTAAGGGTCGTAGCGGTAGGCGGGGATGGACGGGTTGGCGATCATGGCGCTCTCGAGGTGGAAGCGGCCGTCGCCGAGGTAGAGGATCATGTCTGCGACTTCCTCCTCCTTGCCGCGCGCGTTGAGCTGCCCGGGCTTGATGGCCATGGACGGCGATGTGCAGCCCAGAATCTCGCCTTTGGACAGAGGTGCGATCTGCGGGACGATGGGTCTGTAGCCTTCTCGCCGCAGGATGGGCACGATGCCGTGTATTGTCGCGTTGAATTGAATCGTGCCGACCAGGGCAATGCTCTTGCCGGTGGGGAAGTTCTCGGCGATGGTGTTTATGAGGTGCGTGGTGTCGATGCTGATGGAGACGAAGACGTACAGCGTTGCGATCTTGGTGACGGCGACGGGGATCAGACAGCTGTGCGCGTAGTGGATCAAGAGGTCGCAGCCAAGCGCTCTTGCCGTGTAGTCGTCTATGCAGCATGCGCCGTATGTGACGTCGCCCATGATCAGGGTGGAGATGCCGGGGCAGAACTGCGTGAGGATGTCGGAGATGGTCGTAGCAAAGAGCAACAGCCCCTCAGGAAACTGCAGTGCTACTGACGTCGCGCCTGATGTGCGTATGCGGTGGATGCATTTGTGCATCTCGAAGCTGTAGTTGGGTGGCAGCAGGGCGATGGCATCGCTGATGTCTTTGTCGTGCAGGATCGAGTCTGGGATGGCGTTCAGGGCTCGGGCAGTGCGGCGAGGCTGGGCAACTGCAGGACATGTTAGCTACGACGTCTGCGTCTCGCAGCCAGAGGCGCCTCACACCTTGTATTGCGCTCGAGTCCTCGATGTTCGCATTGGGGTCTGCTGATTGCTCGCCACTCTTCTCAGTCGTCTTTCTCCCCACAAACCTCCTCTTTGGCTGCTTGGGCACGACCGCCGGCTCCTCCGTAATCCCCTCGTCTATTTCCGGCCCAAGGTTCGTGGCTAGGCGGTCTTCCTCCATTGTGGTGTTGGCGTTGGCGTGTCCGGCGCGTCGCGGGGTTGAAGTGGGATGAACAAAAAGTTCGTAGGGCTGAAGACCCTTCTCGCCAACCACATCTCTCACATCATCAGCAGCGATGCAATTCTGAAACTGAGTAATCGAGTGCACACACTACACTCAGGCACGTCAAATTTACTTTTTGGTGGTTTGGCATGATTCAAGTCTCACCCCTTACTGCCATTAGGCGTCCAAATTGCAGTTGGAATCCTCTGATCAAGGCAGCATCACTAGGACTCAACTTCTGTGCCCGCCCTCCTACTCCAACAGAGCTGCCAGCTGCTTCACCACCGTCTGCAACTCTTCATCTTTCTGCGCAGTATACACCGCCATACCATCCCTCCTCATTGCTTCCACAACCCCAGAGACCAACTCGACATGCTCATCAAACCTCCTCTCAAACACATCCCCAGCCCTGTCCCTCCTCACAAACCGCTCCCTCGCAACCTCCCTGTCCACATCCAGCACCAGCTATACCCTATATACCCATATCCTGTGCTCGATGATACTAAAACTAGCATTATTCGAGGACGTCTTCACAAGCGCCTTAAAAAATTTATCGCCTTTACAGACTCGAACAATATACAGTGACGGCTAGCTACAGAGCCACTCGAAGATGCGTCACTTCAATGAGAGAGCAAAGGGTATGCATCCAAGTTGCGATTAGTCTAACGAAATCTCCAAACATTTATATCGTCTAATCCTCCCCATCTACATCATGCCCTATCGTGGCTAACCTCTCCTCTCTTTGTCGTCCTCCGCCAGGCTCACATCCTCCTCCCTATCCCAGACCTTGTGCCCCGCAATCCAGGTCTGCAGGACCTCTCCGCTCTCACTCAACACCGTCAGATCCGCCCTCCGCCCCTCCCTTAGCACTCCCCTGCCGCCCTGCTCGTCAAGCCCCATGAGTCCTGCAATATTCTCTGTCACCGTCCCTACCGCCTCTGCAATCCCACACCCACTCCACGCCATCAGATTCCTAACACTCTCCTGCAGCGGAATACACCCCCCGATCAGCGTATCCGTGCCCGAAATGGTCGCCCGCGTGCCTTTCTTCGTCTGCTCAAACGGGATCTGCGAATGCCCGGGGTGATTGCCATCTGGCAGGGAGGCGAGTTCAATACTATCTGTGATAGTGATGGCGCGCTTGGGATTGGAACGGTAGAGTAGGGACACGGTGTTTGGGTGCAAGTGCTCGCCATCGACGATGACGGTGTAGTATGGCGGCGCGGGGTTGTGCGTTGATGGGAGAGTGATGAGGCCTGCAAGACCAGGGTCGCGGGACCCAAATGGTGGCATGGCATTGAGGGTGTGGGTTAGGCACGTTGCACCTGCCTTTAGGCCAGAGAGGCCGTCGCTAAGAGAGGCGGTGGAGTGGCCCATTGATACACGGATACCGCGAGAGGTTAGGTCTGTGATAAGATTGGAGGAATCGACCAGCTCGGGGGCGACGGTGGCTAGCTTGATAGAGGATGTGAGGTTCGAAGTGCCATAGACAGATGACGCTGGGGTGTTGCATGCCTGGAAGAGAGAGGAGTTGTGCGCGCCTTTCTTCGTGGGGTGCAAGTATGGTCCCTCAACGTGTGCACCAAGCAGAGAAGCAGATCTAGAAATATCACGGGGCGCAAGAGAGGGTAGTATCTGTAAAGGTCAGCCTCGCGGCTCTCCAGTCACGTGTGATCGTGAAGCAGTTCGTCGTAACGATCAAGTCCTCCTCGTGCAACAGAAACCTGGACATACCCTTTGGAACTCGTCTCCCTTTACTGTGGGTATCGTCGCCCAAAAGCCAGTGACGCCTTGGGTTGCATAGTACCTAGCAATGTCGTCCACCTTCCTGCCATAGCTTTGTTCGTCCTCGAAGTGAGTAAAGTGGAAGCCATTGGCGCCGTTGGTGTGCAACTCCAGAAACCCAGGAGCAATTATGTTATCATCCAGGTCAACAGCTTCACCTCCAATGTAGCCATCTCTTTTCAATATCAGCCCCGTTTCATCCGAGATAACGAGATGATCATCGACGAGCTGGCCGTCGAGGACGTAACGACAGTTGGTGAACAGAGTGAACCAGCCCGACATATCCACGGTGCAAGCCACAGCTATGTATGGCAAAGATCGGTTACGTATTGTGGTGGTTGGAGGTGTCAGCCGTTTGCGGTAAGCGGACTGGGTGATCGCCCCGCAACAGCGATCACCCAGTGGGATCTACGTCACGACAGCGATCACGGCAGGCCTCACGATGTGCCAGAAGCTTGAGCCGCAAGCGCGCACATCACAATTCCTTGTCTTACTTGATTGCGCGAGGTTTTGACGCGTCGCAACCCGAAAAGGGGGCATCGTTGCTTGTTCTGGCTGCTCGGCACCACAGATGATGTCATGGAAACGCGTTCGTCCCCGCGGTGCTATCAGCTCCCATGCAGCGCTTCCCTGCTTTGAGGTTACGCTACGCCCTCCGTGATGATTTTCCTCGCACTCGTCTCGTGAGATTCCTTCTTCATCTACAGCCTCAACTGTGCTGAGGGACCTGTTGCCGTCCTCTCCCCCGCCCAGCTGAACGATGGCGCAACAGCAGCACGGCCCTGGCGGCCACTACTCCGGGCGCAATCCTATCCCGACCGTGAAGCAATTTGTTGAGAACCTCGACCGTGACAAGAAGCAGAGGGACAAGCAGATTGATGAGGGCTCGACGTCGCCTAGGACGGACAAGAAGACGCCTACCACAGCACCAAAGACAGCTAACCAAGATGGTGTTGAGGACCACAAGGTGCAGAAGAGGACGATTGAGGGCACAGAGAAGACCGTCACAGACCCCACGACCGGTCGGGAGGTTGTCATTGCCGACGTTGGGAAGGGTATGGTCGACGAGGTCGAGAACCCACACCTGATCGTGCCCAATGCCAATCTGAACAAGCCTACAGTGAGCTAGCCTTCCATTTTGCACCGCTCTACACTCACCTAGCATAGCCAATCAAGACAGACCCCTCGCAGTCACTGGAAGAGTACAAGGAGGCCCAAGACGTGACGGCGCCACCAGATCCCGTCGTCGAAGGAACCACGTCCGACGTTCCTATCCACGGTGAGAAGACAAACGTTCTTTTCCACCCTACACCGTCAGTCAGCTATGAGCCCATGTTCGCTGAGCTGGAGAAGCGTGCCGGCATCCTGTGCATTGGCATTGCTGTAGTCACAGTGGTTGTTGGCAAGATGTTCGGCGGCGCTCTGAAGGGCTTGGTTCCTCTGGCCATGTGCTTGTCGTCTGGTGTGTGGCTTTGGATGAAGGAGGTCGTGCGCAGCGGGAGGGAGGTCGAGTGGTCCAGCGAACAGACTCGCGGCCAACTGGTGAGTACTCAGGTATCGCCTCCAATTCAACTACTGACGTTTCCAGGCCACACTCAACCTGCTCCCCGAGTCTGTCGAATGGATGAACACCTTCCTAGGCATTATGTGGGGTCTCATCAATCCCGACATGTTCCAAGGTGTCGCCGATACCCTCGAGGATGTCATGCAAGCATCGGTGCCAGGCATTATTGAGAACGTGCGAGTTGCTGAGATCAACCAGGGAAGCAATCCTCTGCGCATTCTTAGCATGCGTGCACTCCCAGACAACCAGATGGGTGAGATGAAGCAAGCCATCCACGAAGAGAACAAGAAGACCAAGGACCCACAAGAAGCAGCGGCAGACGAGGAGGGCGGTGATTTCTACAATCTGGAAGTCTCGTTCGCCTACCACGCCCAGCCAACCGGCAAGCGCACATCAGACAAGGCTCGCAACATGCACATGAACTTGGTATTCTACTTGGGAATCAAGGGGCTCTTCGGTGTTCCGCTACCCATCTTCGTCGAGCTCCAGTCGCTCGTCGGCACTGTGCGCCTGCGAATGAACATGACTCCTGAGGCGCCGTTCTTGAAGAACCTGACCTTTACTCTTATGGGTACCCCTCAGGTCACAGCTGGATGCGTACCCATGTCCGAGAAAGCACCCAACCTTCTCAACCTTCCATTGATCAGCAACTTCGTCAACTACGCTATCAAGGCTGCTGCAAGCATGTATGTTGCACCCAAGTCTATGTCTCTTGACATGAGGGCTATACTGCAGGGCGACTCTATTCAGAAAGACACTGAAGCGCTTGGTGTACTGTGGATCCGCATTCACCGCGCCAAGGGTCTGAGCAAACAGGACCGACGTGGATCAAAGCATGGTGGCAGTGATCCATACATCACGCTTGCTTTCTCCAAGTATGGAAAGCCTATGTATTGCACTCGTGTCATCACCGACGATCTCAACCCGATCTGGGAGGAAACCTCTGCTCTGCTCGTTAGTCCTGAATTGATCAAGGCCAATGAAAACCTTAGCGTCGAGCTTTGGGATTCCGACAGGCACACCGCAGACGATATCGTTGGCAAGGTCGAACTCTCCATGCAAAAGATGATTCAGCATCCCGGCAAGATGTATCCTCAGGTATCGAAATTGGCTGGTATGGATGCCGATAGCGAGATGCCTGGTGAGCTGCACTGGGAGGTTGGCTACTTCGGCAAGCCCAAGTTCAGACCCGAGCTTAGGACAGACGGCAAGAATAAGAATCTGCCAGAACAGCTCAAGCACGACCCCAAGCTGCAAGATGAGAAGGGTGTCATCAACACAGATGAAGATGACGCAGTCATGCACACTCCTCCAGACCCACTGTGGCCGAGCGGTATCTGCAGTATCATCGTTCACCAGATCGTCAATCTTGAACTCGAGAATGTCAAGGGCACCTCGGGCAGTAGGAACGGTCGCGAGTATGAACCTGCGAAGCCCTACGGCGAGGCAACTGAGGAGACTGGTGGCGATCTTCCAACATCATACTGCACTATTCTGTACAACGATCAGCTCGTGTACCGCACACGTGCTAAAGCTGTCTCATCTCAACCCATCTTCAACGCCGGAACTGAGCGCTTCATCCGCGACTGGCGCTCTGCTATCGTTACAGTCACTGTTCGCGACTCGCGCAACCGCGAGCATGACCCAATTCTTGGAGTTGTTCCTCTCAAGCTTTCGGACATTCTCGAGACTTCTTCACAGGCCACTCGATGGTACCCTCTAGATGGTGGTATAGGTTTTGGTCGCATCCGTATCTCGCTTCTGTTCCGCGGTATCGAGACTCGTCTGCCTCCTCAGATGCTTGGTTGGGACGTAGGCACATTCGAGTTCAGGTCACACAACATCTTAATGATAGGCTATAACCGCTCGCCAAAACTTAAGCTACGAACCGGAGGTAGCAGTGGCAAGATCAGCCGTGCACACGCGCAAAAGCTGCCCGAGGGTGATGGCTTTTACTTTGACCTTGAGAAGAACGAAGGTCGCGACAACATTCGCCTGCCTGTCAAGCACCGCTATAGGTCACCGATCGTCTTCGAGTTCCACGCCGCAAGCAAGCGCAAGGCAGACGCATACGCTGTCATCTGGCTTCAGCACTTCATTGATAATGAAGATACCGACATCAACATACCCATCTGGACAACACAGCACCCGCAACGTCTGACGCAAAACTACATCACTGAAGACAACTGTGCCCAAGAGCCAGGTCTTGAGGATCTGAAGGAGGTGGGTCGCCTGCAGTTCCGCGCTCGATTCAAGGCCGGCACAGACGAGTCACACGAAGCCTTCGTTGTCGACAACGACTCGCGTGAGACCTACGAGACCTGGGAGGCATGCCTTACAGAAGGTGTCCGCAACCGCAAGGTCGAGAAGGAGCTTCCTGAGCGCGTCCAGCAGCTTCACGAGGAATCCCTCACTGCAGGCCGCGACATCCTCAAGAACGCCGACGAGGAAGAGAAGAAGAAGTGGCTCGCAAAAGACGGTAAAGACTGGTCTGGTGCCTTTGGCGAAGACCCCAAGGCATACATGGACACCAAGGGCCGCAAGCGCAGGGAGCCAGGTGTCGACAAACCCCTACACGACCCATTCCACCCGTCGTCCGACGAAGACCACGACGACGATGATAACGACGACGACACGAGTTCGAGCTCAGACCTGGGTATCGAGGATGCATCGACTACAAATGGCGGTATCAAGCACCAGGGCACCGACCTTTCGCCTGAAGTCAGCCAGGGTCGTCCCAGCCAGAGCACAGCACGCACATGGGAGACAACAGACACAAATGGCTCGACCCAGTCGTCGAAAGATGTCAACAAGCAGAACAAGCGCACCGAGGAGCGTAAGCACCGCGGCTTGATGCAGTGGAAGCCTGCACGCAACCTGATCTTCGCAAAGGACCAGAGCAAGATTGGGATGAAGAAGCTCACAAAGAAGGTCACCGGTGGGTTGGAAGGACGACAGCCTGGCGTTGAAACTGGTATGTATCCCTACTCTATGGAGCCGATCAAGATAGCTAATTGTGTGCGTAGAAACTGGAAACTAAACTTCTCCATTGCATACCGGTCCAGCGATGGCGTTCTGGAGCAGCGGCCTGTCTGCAGAATTGACCTTAATTTCACGATAACGATTGCATGCCCTGACGAAAAGGCAATTTTCGGATTCAACATATAGTAATATCTTACAAGCTACCTACATCATGTTCCCCTCAACATCCAGTGACATCTCCACAAGTATGTTATCAACTAAAACTCACTCCGCCGCTTCCAGACGGTAGACAGACCACTTGCAGACAGGCCGATAGATCCGGACCTGCTATGGCGCTGTGCAGGTTTCCACCTTCGAGCGGACATTCGTGCGAGAATCGAGGGGCCGCCCTGCTTCTTCGGCGTCCGAATCGAACAACGGCGTGTCGTGTGCGCGAACAAATACGACCGTGAAACCGCACCAACATAGCCAACGCCGCACCCTCTGAGAGGCTGTGAGGCTGCCTGCTCCAGAGCCCCACACAGTTGTAAGACTTCAGGCATCAGTTCGTCTCATCCTACCGTGTAAGACATAAGCAGCCAGCCGCATCCAACATCCCCGGACTTAAGAGCATGAAGGCCCGTGCACGGCTTGGGCGCTGAAAGTATCGCGTGCGATCACTCAAGTGCGTCATGACCGAACACTACCAGGTTGCCATGTGCAGGTTGAACGATCCTTCGATGTAGACGTACTAGCTTTCACGACATCCCAAGATTTGCCGTGTTGTCTCCTCCACTCCTTTCCGCCCTCGACCCGACAGCCTGGATACCAAGCCAGCCTTGCGCGCTACCGGTAGTAGGGCGCTTAAAGCGGCAGGCACACTCAACGTCGTCGGACCGAATCAGAACTGAGTATTGTCAGAGGCAAGGTTGATCTCCAGGTGATTACTTTTGCGGATCAACGTGTACCTGGCTAGGACATGCCGTGCCGCGCGCCTAGATGTGAGTTGCTTTCCGCGTGCAAAACGTTCGGAATCCGGGCTTTTGTGGTCATTGTCTTCAGTTGAGCCTGAGGAGGCGCAATTTCTGCCCAAAGACGCAGGCATGGGTGCAGCTCGGATTCTCCTTCGTGAGACTTCTAGTCACCGACGTTCAGACACAAATGTTCAAACGCAGGTCTTCTTCCAGACAGCGCCTCAGCTATGAGAAGAAAGGTGTACCGACCCACTGTATAGGCCTCAATCCCTTCATCACTATCGCGTATGTCCGAACATTACGAGCTCACCGTCATTGAGCTATAGGGAAAGACTGGGCGATGTATTTGAAAGCCCTGTTGAGAAGGATCGAGTTGGTTACGGTCGAGAGCGCGGCTGTGTGGTGCATGTGCATCATGCATGATCTGAGGTGCCCTGGCATGCATGGCATTTCAATCACCTGCTTTCGCTTGATTAGACAGTCTACTTTCAGAGTGGTTTGCCACAGCCAACCTTATTGCGTTTATTGCATCGGTCGATACAGCTGTGACGGCCACTTCTGCGAGACGGAAATCGACGGGGGTAAAACTTCTGCCGCATAGTAGACGCGAGAACGTGTCAGCTGCTGATCGACGGCCCAGTATGCGGGTGATCATGCAATGGGTGCGTTGTGTGCACGGTGATGGCGTGTTCGAATCTCGCAAACAGGACCTGACAAGGTTGATTCGCAGCCTCTCTGCGTCGCCAACTGCGCGTGCTCGGCCCGGCGGCCGTTATTGACGGTGTAGTTGCGATCCCGGTGGTTTTCGTGTTGCGCAACGTTCGGTTCGTCGCAGGGCATATCGGTAGCCTATCCATGTGAAAGGGAGTGGAGAGTTTCCGTGCCTCACTGTTACGAGTCAAGGAGAAACAAGTATGCAAAGGGCTTCCACAATCACTCTTACCCGATGCTGAACGTGCGAGTGACATAGCCCAAAATGTCCTCAAGCTTCGGCCCCCATCGCTGCAGATTGCGCTCTCAAACACCAACCGTATGACCATCGCGATGCGCATGACTGCTTGTAGAATTCGGACGGCGCGTGATCATGGCAAGGTGCTCCACATTAAGGTCACGTCGACGATGAGTCGGGAGTTCGTCACTGACGATATGTGCTGGTTGTTGGACCGAGGATATTTCGACCTATCCAGCAGATGTAAGTGATGCCGTTGCTGATGGGATGGCGTTTGAGATCTCGTGAGTCTGTGATTGGGAATGGCAGGACACGCCGATGGTAATCCGGTGTGCCCGATGCGAAGGCCGTTGACGTACAATGGTTTGCCGGGCCGTTAAGGCAAGGATTATACCGCGATAGGCGCGTAGGCGATACCAATAGAATGTTTGTGACGATATTGACAACAGGGTTACTATTCGTTCCCTTGGCAGTGCCACGCCAACATGCATTGGTGCGCATTCTCTGCACCAGCCAGGGTGGTCATCGTGAGCTTTGGGCTCTCATCGGTGGAGATCAAGGGTTCGAGTAGCTTTGAGCACTTTCGATGGCTTCTACTGCGCATGGGGCGTGGTAAACGATCAGCTCCGGGGGTGACAGTGGCACCCACTTTGCAGCGTAGCGAACAGGTGATGGATGACGCATGCAGGACGGAGGAAGAGACACGCCGTGCGTCGCGGCACGCACGCATGTCGAGATAAGCTAGGCGTTGGGCTCATGCAGGGTAAGTTGAGAAGTGTTCAGCTTGGCCTTTGTTGTTGGTGACTCGAGTCAGAGCCCTCCTTCCTGTCAGGAAAGAAGAAGGGGGACAGTGCAGCAGCGCAGGTAACGGCACAGCACAGCATACCATGTGTTGATGACTGCCGCCGCTCATCAGCTTGCAGCTGTTGCAGCGGTGCTGTCACAGCACCAGTGCCAGTCAATGCGTCTGTCCCGTCTATGCCGGTGGTCTCGCGCCACTTGCTTAGCTTCAGCGCTGCTTTTGATGTTTCAGGAATCAAGATCTCTGCGCCTGTTAGAACCAACAGCCTACCTCCTCGCTATAGACCATCCTCTTGTTTTCATCATACGTCATCTAGGATCGGTTGTGAACATAGACGTCTCTAAATAGTTGAGTATTATCATTGTTGAAAAGGAGCGTCGAGCGACGGATGAGTATCTAAGATAAGAAAAGCAGTCCTGCAACCCAAACGAGTCGCTAGGACTGTCCATTACACGCGCAGTGCTACTTCGTGGTGAAGTGCGCACGCACATTCAAAGACCCTTCAAAATGCCGCCAGTCCCAAAGAAATAAGGACTCCAACTCGCTTATGAGCCTTGAAAATCGTCCCAATCAGTTCTACTGCGTCCCTTGCCCTTTTGAATCCTTCCCATCCTTCAGACGGTGACCTCAATCCTCGACTGTTGGGCTCAAAAAGACGTGGTTTTGCCATTCAGTAAACTATCGCACGGAATGGCCGGGACGGGATATCCTGTTCAGCGACGCGGGCGAGGTTCGCACTGGTGCGATGATTAGTGGGTGTTGGCCCATGGTACTGGGACAGCTGAATCATACCTGGCACGAAGCACACAGCGCATCAGCAGTATCCACCAAATGATACTCTCTAGGATGTCCTTCCCGCCATGCGTTTCTGCAGGGAAATTTGCCGTATGCACCGCCAGACGCTCCTGTTGCCCTCCCGGCGGATGGCTGTTGAGCGGTCTGCTGTGACGAAGACATGATGATAGATGTTGATGTCGGTTGAAAGATGTCGATAGTCTAAAGGTGATAGTATTGTATAGTAGAAAATGTATCGAAGAGGTTTGTGCGGGGTTGCGATGATTTGTTCTGCAACGACGATGTCTGTCCGTCTTATATTGGTGAGGGATTCATGCTACCTTGGTGATAAGTCGATTGTCTCAGTGCCGCAATAACGCAACAAAAGACTGAGGCAGATGGCCCCCATATGAGAGGGGACGGTTCGGAGTCAGCGAACGGCATGGTCAGTCTGCGCAAAGTGCAATAGGTGAAGTGCGCCACACGCCTCATGACAGGCACGGAGAGCAACGCCACACGAGACCCCACAAGGTCAAAGCAGAGCGGCACCACACTGGCGATCCCTCTTCTGTCACCGAGACATGATTTATCTGACAATCAGGGATGGAAGGTGAATACCAAAGCGACATTCTGGGGGTAGGTTTCTCGATCCTCGTGCAGGGGTATGGTCGCTTAGCGTTACGGTGATTTGATGCAAGAGGTGCCTACACTCAAACACCTACCCTTGACTAATCCCAGCCAGAGTCGCATACTGTAGTCGGTATCGCGAGACACCCTGCTACTTCTCTCGATGGGGTTGACCAACAGGGTCGCCTACGAATCGAAATTCGTGGGTTTCCGCGTGTCATGCTAGGCGGCGTGGACAGCACCCACAAACTCTATCTCGGCTTTGTTTCCCTGTCTCTGGACCCGTTGCAGCCTGATGGATGATCTGAAGTGCTGAAGCGTCTGGCGTTTTTCATGTGTAGTTGGGAAGAATACGCCCAGCGGCGACCTCTAACACTGCCTCCTTGACGGGCACCGAACCTGTGACCCCGAAAACAGTCTGCACTGCTGCAGCACTGTGTCCCAAATCTTTGGCGCCAATATGAGATTCAACTGAAAAATACCCGCTGACTATTAGCAGCCTCAAAGTGCTGCACCGCCTTCCTCTTCAGCATCGAAGAAGATGTCTTGCTCCCCGTCGCATTCCACAGCAACGGGTACTTTGCCTCTGAGGATCTCGTTCGCCCTCCAGGCGGCGATGGTCTCAGCATTCAACCTCGTCAATCCTTCAACGACCCCTCCCACGTCCTGTCCATCGACTTTGACCTGACATCTCCATACGCTGCCCGCAGCAACTGGTAGATCCAGCTTGCTCCCGGCATTGTCGCGTACAGCAGCATACTTGACACTACGCTCAACGGCCAAGTGGCCAAGCCGCTCTTTCGGATGCAAACAATCTACGTTGTCGTGTAGAATGCGTTCGAGACAATCTAGAATACCAAGGCGGCGCACAAAAACTTCGCAGGCGGAGTAGTCACCTTGGCTGTCGACATAGATTGCGCCTATAACACTCTCAACAATATCCGACAAGAATTTCGGCGCGTTGATGAGCGCAAATAATTGCCATGGGAACTCGTCATCATGCTTCAGCGCGTGGGTGAGTAGCTCCCTCACACTCGTGTGCTGCTGCAGGCTCGCATCTCGTGTAGTGGCCAGCTGAGGACTCCCATTTCGTAAGAACTGCCATAGCGCTCTTTGGTGCATCTCTGTCTGTAGAGTTGATTTGCTGTTCGTCTCCTCTGAGATCGTTGTTTCCAGCATGCGGAAGGCTAGAAAAGCTGCGTTCACCATCGCTGTCCGTATTGCATGCATTCTCTGATGCGATAGAGGCGGATCATGCATATACAGGCGCTTCGAGATGATGTAGTCCAATACAGCATCTCCAAGAAATTCCAATCGCTCATAACTAGCATGCGCATTTGGTCCAGTGTAGGAGGCGTGCGTAAGTGCTTCTAACAGAAGCATGTTCTTCGTGAAGGTGTATCCAATCAATGACTCCAAGAGATCAAAGTTCGTGATAGCAAGGTCTGTTGGAACCACTTCATACAGAATGGCGTTGGCTTCAGATATCGGTGTCCATCTCTCAAGCGGTAGTATCGTCTGTACGCAGGCGAAGGCCTTTGAGAATCCGCCAAGAACATACCCTACACCAATTAGTGATTCGACAACGTCGGCAAGTAGTTTCGATGATCTTTCCGGCCGTGCCGACGGTGTAGCAGCTGCGGACAGATCTTCTAGATACCTGGGCGACCACTTCGCCCCTGTAAAGCCCTTGGTGATTACGAATCTGTCAAGGCCAGCTGCCACGGTAGCTCGAGCAAGGAAGCCATTGCTCACTATCTTGCCTTTCTTCCCGGTGAGATAGCTCTCTGGCCAACGCGGATTTTCCGCCATCACATGCAGTGACGAAATGAATTTGAGTATGCAATCGCCCAAAAATTCGAGGCGTTGATAATTGTTTTTGTCGTTGGTGGACGAGGCAGTCAGTGCTGTTACCATAAGCGACAAGTCTTCTGTCTCAATATCGACTGGAGCAAGCAATGTTGTTCGCAAAGCGTCAGCGATTAATGACACTTCAAGTCTATACATGATTCCTGGCAGAAAGAGCGCAATGACAGAGTACGATGCTGGCAGATTGTCAACGACACATTCTGATAAACTCAAGTGTTCCACCCGTGTGTATGCATCATTCGTGTTTCCAGTCTTCATGACATGATGCAGAAAATCACGCCGTTTGGGCAATCTGACGGCTTCGAGATATACTTCTGACGATTGTGTGCCTGTGGAATCTTTCCATGGACCCGCAGCAGCCTGGGGGATATACTTTCGGTTGTCTCCAGTTCGCGAGATGAGGCCCCACTGTGATATCTGGTCTGGGGCCCTTGCTAGTAGTGATAGAGCTGGATGAAAACCATTCGTCTCTCTGTCCCACTGCATGAGCTCCGTGTAGTCCAGACATCGGCCTATGTTATCGCAGGGTGCTAGGAGCCACAGAAAGTCCTCTCTTGAGTTGCTCATTCTTGCCGCGTGTATGGACAGCAGTATCTTTCGAGTGATAGAACGCAAGACTGTGAGATCTGCTGTTCCCAATGTAACTTCCGAAGATCTCGACATTGCAGCTGCGTAGATCTGGTTCTCATTCCAGAACAATTCGACCTTACCGACCGCCGGGACGGGTAGAATTGTGAACAAGTTGACGTACAGAGACTTATTTTCAGCTGTTTTAATCTCTAGTAATGTTCGAAAGTAGACCTCGGGCTGTTGTTGGTGTTGCTGAGCTATTGAGATCCATGGGTCGAGAGTCGGCGAGACAGGCACCATTGAGGGTCTGTGATCGGGCATCTGGAACTCGGCTGCCATATCTTGAATCTCCTGTCGTACAGGTAGGAGATTGTCATTTACCAGGCCAGCGAGATATAATCCTTTATAGGCTTCGAAGGCGACGTCTTTTTTTGCCATTTTCTCTGTTCGCCAGGACTCTACGCTTCGAGCTTTACGTACCGCATAGTCAACAGAAGTTGGGAGCGTAACTTCTGCAATGACGCTGCTATCGGTCTTGGACACGATGAACTTAAATTGCGGACGTGGGTCAACGTATGGATCTGGCGCAAGGAGGGCGCAAAAGTGGCTGAGATGTGGCAGAGCATCATTCAGTGTCAGGCGGGCACCAGTACTAGCAACCTCGAAACACCGTGTGCCCTCCTCCTCATCTGCTTCCCTCACATCTGCTAGATTACTCTGTCGCATATCGTCAAGGTAAGCTTTCTTCATTTCCTGCTCAAGCGTTTCCCAGGTCTCGGGAGAACGCCCACCTCCTGTTTCAGGCACGAAGACAAAATATTTTGACTTCTGCATTCTTGCTCTACCGCGTCGCTGGACGAAGCTTTTCAGGTTCTTCGGGCGTTCGAAGCAAATGACTAGGTGGCAACTAGACACATCAATGCCTTCCTCAAGAACGCTTGTGGCAAGAATCAGATTCGTCGCCCCTGCCCGAAAGTCTTCTAACGTCGTATGCTGATTTCTCGGCTCCGGGAAGGCAGCAATCATCGCTTTACGTTTGCTCGACGACGAGGAGCCTAGGAATGTACTGACTCGGAATAGGTCTCTGGTACGATGATGTACGGAGAGAATCTCTGCTAGAACAGCAACCCAAGTGCGCTGCTCAACGAATACCAGGCCTGAAAAGTCGGGATTGTTCTGGGCTTCACCGACCAAAACATCGACCAGGGCTTCGACTTTACGTGACAGAAAGTCGGTTCGAAGTGAGGGGGGAGGCTTAAGCTCGTTGAAGCAAAGTTTTCTCAAGAGGGTAAGAAGGTGCTGCTTCTCATCATTGGTCCCGTCAAGAAGTTGTTGCGCATCAGACACACTTTTCTCAAACTTCGCCATACATTGGTGTAGGTACCATTCAACTGCAGATAGACCCAGCTCCTGCATCATGTCTCGTGAACGGGCGGTCAGAGTCTTGAGCTGCTCGACGCAGTAGGTTTTCTGGCTCACGAACAGCTTCTGCAACTTTTTAGATACATCGTATCCTTTTTGCTGCTGTTGTAGAAGGTCTTTCGTATAAGGGTCCTGCATAAGGTCATACTCTGTGTAGCTGCGCGAGAGAGCAGCAAGCAGCGGCGACTGGTCTGGTTGCTGGTTTTCTACTTGATAGTCTACTCTGATCAGTTCCGGCTGGTGTACATACTGTGCTAGCTCAGAACGACTCCTCTTTGGAGTCTTGGCTATAGCATGCATATTACGTTCGATCTCTCTAACTCAGGTGTCAGCCCCACTGCTGCTCCTCAAGAGAGGAAACCTACTGTAGGGACTCTGTTGTGGCATGTGCTCTCATAACAGGACTCGCGCTCAGGCCGAGAATTCTAGGGAGATTTTCGTCTCCTGCTATGGTTCTTGGCGTGTAGAAGTTTGACATGATGCGATTAGCTGGGTGGTTGAGAGTACAATGATGAGCTGTATATTGGTCAGGAGCGGCGATCATAGCTTGCGGCGTTGGCTAACCTTCGTCGAAGATTAACAAAGCAAGTTCATCTATCCTGACAAACGCATGGGCGAGAGCATCGTATAAAACCTGATGCGTTGACAAAACGATGCGAACATTTTGTAATACCGAATCCCACACGCTCTGTTCGGTCCAGTGGTCAACATCATCTTGACCGCTGAGCACGAGGACATTGTAATTTGGAAGATGGTAACCAAATACTTTGCTCTGCTGCTCACACAAAGTAACAGTAGGCGCAAGGAACCATACGCGCTTCGCAAATGAGTCAGAGTCTGCGCTGAGAGTTCTGAGAGTTTATACCTTGGACGGCTTGCAAATCTCGAGCTCGGCTCGGGTACGTTCTACTGCTCCGGTTACTGTTAGCCCGAGAGCATCAGTTGTAGCAGCTCGACATACATGTGTGTTTTGCCGCTACCAGTGTCCATGACAACGATGATATTCGAGCTCAGGCTCTCCTCGACCATCTCAGCCTGATACGAGCGCAGGGCGAGCGGCTGGGCATCGACCGCAACTGCTTGGATTGAAGAACTGTCCTCGACGTCTACTGCGTCGGGACCTACTGTGGTAGCCATCGATTCCATCGAAGATAGGTCGGGTCCTTGTCTGTCAGGTGAAAAGACAAAGTGCTTCTGTTCGAGTTGGCCTGGATCCCCGCTAGCTTATGATTGGCTCAGACCCACCTTGTGCTTCAATTCAAGTTTGACAACGCACTCGCGCGCTTATGTATGGAACATCACATCGAGCATTGGGAAAATTACAGTGAGCCATCGTTTTCGTAAATGTTACACCAAACCCGTTCGTGTCTATGATCGCTGTGTATCAGCACCTGCGCCGGCCCAGATCACGATGTAACAGCATTCCATGAGTCGGAGAAGTTCGTAAGTCGGGCCTTGAAAACCGAGGCTCTCTACAGGTTCGTCAGGTAGTCTTCGACTTCAGAGGGGCTCAGTTTCCTGAAGCGGGGGCCCACTGCCCCCTCAACGCCCTCTACACCGAGCAGCCTCTCCTCAGGTGGACCAACGATGCCGATCTCAACAGTGTCGCCGTTCATCTCTCCTTCTATCGTCTCCTTCAGTGTAAGAAGGGCAATGTGAATAGCATCCTCCAACTCCAGACCATCTGTGTAGCGCTTCTCGAGGAACGTCTTCGCGCTCGTTGCGCTCTTGCCAATTGCCGTCGCTTTCCAAGGGAAGTAACTGCCACTGGGATCGACCTGGTACAGACTTGGTCCACCCTTCAGGATGCCACCAGTCTTGCCGCTCACTTTCTTCTTCTCCTCGCTTGTTTGCTCCTCGCTCTTGCCCTCAGCCTCCGGCTCAATACCATCGTCCCACCCAGCGATCAGCAAGCTGACACCGTACGGCCTGACACCACCCGACTGTGTCGCCTCCTGCATCACACGCGCCACATCCTGAACCAATATCCTTGTGGGTGGGTACTCGTTATAGATGCGCTTGTATTCGGTGTGTGAGACTTTGCGAGCCTTGTCGACGAGAACGCGGTAGTCAGGGCCCATGCCTGAATAGACCATACCAATGTTTGGTGTTATCAGGCTGACTTTGGATGACGATGCGGAGTCGATGAGTGGTGACGACGATTTCTTCTCGGTCGCAAGAACGATGCCGTTTGTAGCTGCAAATGTGCATCAGTGTATGCATCGGTCACAAACGATCTTAGACGAACCCTTGATTCCTAGCGAAGTGACACCTTGGTTGACGGCATTGAGAGCATACTCTGGACTGTATCAGTACCTCTGAAACAGTAAGGGCTCACATGTATTGTGAGAAGAAGATGCGCATACCAATCTGCACCAGCTTTCCGCTGTCGTCATATTAGCTGGCGGACTACGAGCCACGGCGGCGGGGAATGCTTGTTTACCTGGGCGAGAACGTGGTGAGCGAGAAGGAATATCTGTCAGCCATGGCGACGTCGAATACAGGACTGAAGCAGTTGGCGGAGTGTTAAGGTATAGAGAGTGGGCAAAGAGCCGTTGCGGGTGGGGAGATGGAGGTGAGTTTGGAGCTCGTTTGAAGCTCCAGGCACTCGGTGGGACGCGGCTGCGGAAAGCATGGACCAGCAATCCCACGTGACGTTCGCCAAGCTTTACACCCGGACTAGTCTTCCTTTTCGACGCCGTTCCCTCCACTTCCTCTGCCACCGTGTCTCTTCGTGACACTTGCATATCTGGGACGCCGCATCGGCTCCTGGTCCGGTCTGAGGCGCTTGCGTTGGCAAATGTCACCCCCGCGGTTACCTGGCTGATCTTCCCTGCCCGCAACACCATCTCTGCACTCATGACCTTTGTCAGGCTTTTATTGGTAAGCGTGTAATTGACCTTTTCAGGCTGCCAGCCTCGTAACCTCCTTCAACGTCCAAAAATGTCTTCCTCATCTGGCTTCCAAGCCATGCCGGGCTGGTACTGGCCGGACGATGTACCAAGGGACGAGCCCGCGCGTGGTGCAACCTCTTCCTCAGCGCCACATGCCACAGGGACCTCATCTTCAGATGAACCATCAGAAGCAGGACAAGGCGCGCGGCCGAAGCGTACTCACTGGCCCCCTCGGCAATGCAGGATTTGCCTTGAGATTGTTCAGCCTACGTTCAATGCTCCCTCCGAGAGTCTTCCAGGTTTTCTGCAGCCCTCTCATCCCAACGTAGTCTACGAAGATGACGGTGGTCGCTTGATTAGACCTTGCCTATGCAAAGGCTCTTCGAAGTATGTTCACGATCAGTGTCTGCAAGCGTGGCGCCACGCAGACCCCGGCTATGGGCGCAGAAATTACTGGCAGTGCCCGACATGTGGTTTCAAGTATCGGCTTGCGCGACTAGGGGCAGGCCGATTTGTTGGTAGTATTGGTAAGCTGCGGTCATGTTCTGCTATGTATGTTATGCTAACGATTTTTCAGCTGCTCAAATAACACTAACTGTCCTGATCATGACATCAATGGTGTTTCTTCTTGGGTTCTTTGCGGATCCTATTCTCAATTTATATTTTGATCCGTGGAGCACCCTCATGCCCTGGGCAAGATCAGGCCGAGACTACTACTATGAACCGGAGGATGGACCGGACTCCTGGGCCGAGCATTTTGCCAAAGGTTTTGCTGGGATGGGCGTGCTTGGCTTTCTCAAGGTCATTGTCACTAGCCCACTCTCTTACTTCAGGATTGGAGGCGGTCGAGGGCGAGCAACCGGTCGAGACCGATACGAGCAAGTCAGTTGGATCATCATCCTGATTGGCGTTGGAACGTTCCTAGCAGTATGTATGAGTCTGATACAGATGAAAAGTTTCCTACTGACCCCCAAAAAGGCCATCTACAAAGGTGTTCGTGTCTGGAGCCGTCGCACACTCGAGAGAGCTGGCGAGCGAGTTATGGACGTACAAGGCGACGATGATGGCGACGACGAGTAGTGTGTGTTACACAATACACGATGATTCCTCTCGGCCTCAATTTGAGTCTTTGATCCTTGTGATCCGCACCATCTTAAATTGCCACGGGGTATCTGCTCAGTACCGTGTCAATTAGTCTATGTGCGAAGATTAAACTGCCCACGAGTTCCATATCGACCAGCGCGTCTTGTGCAGTCGGCCTTTGGACCGTGGTGCGTCACCTCTGGCGACTTCTACAGTTCTAGTTCGCTCAGTCCGCGAGGATGTTCTCTCCGAGCAACCCCGCGAGCGTTCGTTGTTCTTCGAACATTCGACATAGCTGGAACGTGAAGGTGCTTTTGGAATATCTTTTGTAACACAATGCCGCCTTCGGGTTGGGTCAACTTGAATGCTGCAGTGAAGACATGATACTCATTTCTGCCTATCAGATTACAGCTACACGAACGCTAATGCGACATCAAGGTACTCTTGATTACCCATACACCTCGTTTGCACCGTTCAATCTCCACCCCCAACCTCAACCAAGATCTTGACCTGATTGTCTTTATCGTGTATCAGTGACTTGAACCCTTTCTCCTCCACCTCCGTCAGCTTGATCCTCTGCGTGATCATCTGATGAGGCTTCATGCTCCCCGACGATAACGCGTCAATCACCTCTTGGAAATCACCAACCTCATACGTCGCAATACCCATGTACATACGTTCTTTGAAGTTGAAGTCGTTCGCGGTAATCGTGCACGGCTTCTCCCAGATTGCGATGTTCAGAATACAACCTCGAGGCCGTGTAGCATGCACAGCTTGATCTAATGCTGACTGCACGCCCGCACAATCGTAGACGATGTGGACGCCCTTGCCGTCGCTCAGCTCTTTGCAGCGCTTGGGTATGTCATCCTTCGTCGGGTCAATGATATAGTCTGCACCAAACGTCTTTGCGAATTCTTGTCGCTTGCGTGAAACTTCAGAGACGATGATTCTGTCGCATCCCTTCGCCTTCAGTGCCAGGATAGTCGAGATGCCAATCGGGCCGCCTCCGAGGATCAATACGACGTCACCCTTCTTGAACGGGCTGACTTTGACGGCGTGCCAGCCGACTGCTAGCGGCTCGACAAGTGCCCCAATCTCTAGGGGAACATTGTCCGGGAGATGGTACAAAGTCGAGGTCGGGACTACGATGTGGTCTGCCAGTCCACCGCCCCAGCCAGAGAGTCCGATAAAGCCGTTGCTCCAACAGCAGTTATGCAGACCCTCCTCACATGCAGCGCATGTCCCGTCGTAGATGATAGGCTGTACAACAACGCGATCGCCTTTCTTGTAATCTTTCACGTCGTCAGCTACTTCCTCGACGACGCCGCTGAATTCGTGTCCGAACGTCACAGGAACTTTTTCGCCTGTGATCGGATGCGGTGTCGTGGGACAAAGGTTTGGACCGCCGAGGTACTCGTGGAGGTCTACAGATAATCAGTGAGTACAGTGTTTCTATCATAGCCTTACTCACCACTTCCGCATATGCCCACCCAGGCGGGCTTGATCTTGACTTGGCCCGGCTTCACTTCTGGAATCGGGATCTCTTCGTATCGCAGATCGGTCTTCCCGTGGAACCGGACAGCTTTCATGTTTCCAGTTGCCATTTGACAATATGTTGCGGGATAAGGGTGTACTTGCGGTTCGAAGATATATAGTCGTACCCTCTCTTGCTCACGCGAGCTCTCGAGACCGACCTGGAGAACATGGAAGGGCCTCGTCGTCTTTAACCTCACCACCTCACGCCATGCCGGCTATAGACATGGCCAACATATGTCTTCCGCGAGCCCGCGATTCGCTCTTCGAGACGCGGTGCAAATCGCGTGTTCATCATGAAAGCACCACGGTTTACCCATTGTGGTAATCCTATAGCCGATCACCCCGCATCAACGAACGGGTCGGGCCCTAGTCGCGGGGTACTGCACCGAAAGGGCTGCAAGACGCATCGTTTCCGGAGTGTTGTTTTTCAGTCAACCGAGAAGTCAAGTCAAGTTCTGGCGAGTTGCTGTGACGTCACGCAAAGTTTAGATCTTGTGATGATGGTACCCTGAATGTAATGAAACGGCTAATCCAATCATCTAGACAAGTACTATCTTGTGCCATCTGCGGTCCTCTGGCAGTATGTACTCTCCTTTCATTATGCCTAGAACATACGCGTCGCCGACGATATTGTATACTTTCTCACCTCTGTTCGAGCTTCCATTCGCCTCTCTCAACAAATAGGGCACTGGTGCACCTTTGATTATTGCGAGAAGATCACCAAGCTGCGTTCGCTCAGGCACAAGACCAACTCTCTCACCAAGACTCGTCACACAGAAGCAACGTCCTGATAGATTGCCCATGATCCTCCGTAGGAACGCGAGATCTTCGTCGGAAAAAGCGTCGAATGTGACTTTCCGATGCAAACGATCCTCAATCTTCTTATATTCGTCAATGCGTGCGAGGAGTTCCATAAACAGAGCCCAATCTTTGCGATCAATGGTGTTCGGGTCGTCAGTTGTCGTATTGGGCTGCATTGTGATGCAGTGGAAGAAGCTCTTGAGTATCTCACCCGGTTCCTGTTTGAGGAAGTCGGTAAGCTCTTCCAGAGAGCTTATTAGCATCTCATAGCTGTCTTGGAGACGACCCCCTATGTCGGCGTTGAGGCTGTATTTCCGCACAGGAGAGGCCATGAAGGCAATATTTGTAACAACCTGACCGCTGAGAACGATCTGGTTTTGCACAAAGCTGCTGCTGACCGAAGTGGCATTGCCGCCAGCTCGATAACCTCTCCCCAGAGGAACACTTGGAGTCCTTGGAGTTGAAGAAGGAGCGGACCAGTCCTAGAGTCAATGTTAGACCCTACTCTTGGAAATCTGCTGGCACAAGTCGCAGAACTTACGGGTACCCAGCTGGGCAGCTGCAGGCTAGCAGGCAATTTGCACGCCATGCTTGAGATTCTCACAAGATGGCCTTGTTCGATAAACGCTTTTGTGAAGCGGGTGTATATCTTTGGGTATGTGTCTTCCGGTTGAGAGCTGACAAGATGTCTGAAATGCTCAGCATCTGACACAAGACCTAACAGAGCATAGATCTTGTCCCGCGGATCGGTCGCATCGAATTCAAAGGCATGTTGGATCTTGTCGATCAACCTTGTATAACCCTTGCGCCTGGCAAGAACATCCTCATCATGAAGATCGTCGTCTGCGAACACTCTCTCCATACTCATGATACTCAAACCGTTCCAGCCTAGCCAGGCAGCTCGGGTCAACTCGGCGTTCTCTCCACGGCCTAGGTAATGCGCGTTCAGCATTCTGCTGTAGGTATTGACGGCGTCCATAACGACCTGGAGTTCCAGGGAGTCGAACATAGAAATACCGTTGTGAATATAAAGATCATTACCAAGGCTGTATTCTTGTAGGATCCACATGCGTCGGAAATATGGAGAAGCAAAAAATCGTCGCCAGGCAAACCACACCGGATCGTCTTCAGGTGGCACATCGTAGTCCTCGATACAAGTTCCGGTTGGCTTGAAAGGTCGCATCCTAGCTTGAAGATCGGTGGCATCAAACGCTAAGTCATCGCCCTCCTGCTGATTCTGGGACTTCGCTCTTTGTTCAATGACCTCCCTGCATTGGAAGCCCGCTTCGAGAATTTTCCCAGCAAGCCAATTGAATGCATTGACATCGTCCGGCTTCTGTGGCACGTAAGCAATCACTTGATGTGCTTGCTTGTACACACGTCGCATAAGCCCAATCTGGATTCTCTTTTCCTCTGGGTCGCTCTGGTTGATGCATATAGCGTCTACCCAATATGGTACAGCGCGATCTGGTCGACGCAAGCATTTCAAGGCGTTGTAAAGGTTCCTGGTAACACTGAGATTGGCATAGCCGTCGATAGTGATATGTGCAGGGTTTTCGACGCTTCCACATACGTATGACAGGGCTGTATATCGTTGAAATGGGTGTCGGCGGACGCGGCTGTCGAGGGCTCCGTTTGTTTCTGAGAGTTTTCCTAGCTGGAGTGGATCCCACCGGTCAACCATCTCATTACCTTCCTCCTGTTTCTCCTTATTGCCAGAATCCTTAATGCATTCAGTGTCGAGTGGAACGGACGTACGACTTCCAGGGTCGCTAGGGCTTTCGACTGTTCGTGCTAGTAATTTGCCAGCTTGATCAGGCACTTTACGATCTTTGTTATTGTCCATGTATGAGTCCATATACAATTCGAACCTCTTCGTTTCATTTTGATCGCCGTACCCATTTACAGTAGTAAAACATGAAGCTTGAAAAGGAACTGGGACGGAAGAATCAAGAGCACAATCTTTTTCCAAGTCACAGAAAGTGAGGTAGCAGAAGACATCATCATCTGAATCTCCTGGCGCCAGAAGGAGGACTCGGGTCGAAGTTGGGGAGGGGAGGCTATCGTAAACATAATCGCTGAGTCGCTGCATGTTGAGCTGGTTTGTTGTGATGTGATGCTCAAACCGTTCCCGCTATTTCTCCAGGCACAGTGGGGATCGTATTCTATATTTAGCACTGATTATGCAGGTCAGCGCAAAGCGAACATTTGAGGTTGTCAGCATACATGTGCTGGACGAAGATGAGGGTGTAAAGAATGGTTACCGTAGTAGAGCTGAGGGCAACTGCCGTTCTTGTTACTAGTGACTCGTTATCATATCCTGAACGTGCGTATCCATCAGAAGGTTGCGTCGCGTGAACTCATACTGATGTATCAGCTGACACACAATACTTCTTCAGTATATTTACATCGGTGCAGTAGCACTTGCTCCGATACCTGCTAGTGCAGCAGTTGCAACCTCTACATCCTGAGGTACCGTGCCGCCACTGACACCAACACCGCCAATTAGTTTTCCTTGGTAATAGATTGGCAGTCTGATCGTGTGTCAGTAGATCGTCCTGTGTATAAGCTTGCGTCTGACACTCACCCTCCCCCGAAGACTACAAGCCCACCATTTGTCTGTTCAATAGCATACAGCGCCGCACCGGGTTGGCTTGCGTCATATAGACCAGCACTAGACAGCCCGTTGAACAATACAGCAGTCCTCGCCTTTTTCTGGCTTATATCAATAGATCCAATGTAGGCGTTGTCCATACGGAAGAATGCGACTAGGAGGCCGGATGGATCAACGACAGCAATATTTTGGGGCACCCCAATGGCAGTGGCATTTGTAACGGCTGCTTGGACAATTTGATACGCCTGATCAGCTGATATAACGTAGCGTTGAGAAGGTGTCGAGCCGATTCCATTGGTGCCATTGATCTGACCGTAGGCAAGGCCAGCCAGTGCGAGGATGGAGGCGGTGAAGTGCATGTTGATGGCACGAGAGTTTTGTCTTGTAAAAATTGAGATTATGTCCGTTTGACGAGAGCAAGGTTGTTGTGTCTATCTTGAAGTCGTATTCTATTTGCTCGATTTTATATGTTAGGCTAGTCTAGATACCAGGCATGGTAACCTAGCTGCAGAATGACAATCGATGACCATGCTTACCACTGATGTCAAGTCTAAGTTACTGGATAACAAGCTTGCGTTGCTGCCGTGTGCGGGGAAGCCGTGAACTAAACGCCATAATATGCCTTGCCCGTCGCCCATCAGCCTCGATCAGGTTTGGGGGCCTAGCGGAGTTTGGTCCGGCACGCACCGCGGTCCTTTCCAAGCTAGCCAGCTGTATACACAACCCCACTGCCGTGAATTCTAGGCTTGTGGCTTTGGAATCACGGAAGGCGAGAGAGCTTCCGTATTGCCGGCTGGAGAGCGAAACATACAGCCGCTCCCGCCGTTTTACGTTTAATCGTGGAGAGACGGAACCCACAAAACAAGAGTCCGCAAGACAACATGCTGTTTGAAGGCTGGAATCTAATCTTGGGCTATTCGAAGCTATCATCAAACGTCTCCAACTGAACTTCAAAGTCGACTTGGGTCTACCTTGTTAAGTGCACCCGCCTGCTGCCTTTTGTGCCTGGTCATGCCTTCGAAAACATTCTCCGAGCCTTTCGAGCCCCGTTAAAGAGAACTTAGCGAAGGGCAGGAATAAATAATGGGCGTGTGAAGGTGGACTTGACCGTCGAGCTTTCAGCAAGAACAAGGAGCTGGAGCACTCTGCGTGCCGAATCCCGAGCCTCTTGGCATTGTTCAGTACTCGCCCATCCTCATGCACAAGATTGCAGCGTGCCCAAGCTCTTCTTTTGTGTAAGTGAAGAGTTCATGATTACGACGGACAACGGGCAACTCAGAGAGGTTTATGCCTGTCGATCTCTACCTGAACACTGCGCATTAGGTAAACGGTCGTCATGGTTTTTGGCAGCAGCCATCGCATTGTTCAAAAGTCTTGGGACCTCGTCACACGTTTCACCCTGATAAAGCGTTGCGGACTGCGCTCAGCTTTCAGCGCAAAGTAGGCGCAGCAGTACGGTACCTATGCAAGCGAAGGGGTTAAGCAGACTGACCAGAGATATTTGGTCCAACAGAAATAATTAAAAGCCTCACAATTGTTCGATTCCTGATTATGCTTCGCGGTCGTGGCTCGGGCGTACCTTGCAAATTCGCAGGTCTGGCGTCTCAAACGTTAGGTATACCGGAGGATCTAGCCATAATTGTGGCCCCACATGCCGGTCTGAGGACTCGAGCCTTGGAGAAGTGTAACCTCCCTCACATGTCCCCGGGCGCAGCCATGCACGATATCCTCGCGCACCGCACCCAAGCGCCTCCGGTCCTCGTGCAACACCATATCCCTCCGCCCGCACCCGCACCCGCAAGTGTTATCATCGCGATTGCCGTTCTTTAGGGAATACGACCGATCGCGCCACCACCCGATTTTGGAGACCACATCCCATCGCGTCTCAGCCCTGGAAGCGACGGCTTGCATAGGCAACGCGTCTCGCAGCTGAGATCGCATTCTAAGCGCTCCTCATACCGGGTTTACGAGTCGCTTATCAGAGTGACCATGCTCGTCCTCCGTGACCTCCTTTCTCTACCGACGTTACTCTCGATTGCGCTGGTCGCGCACGCAGTCGCTGTTCCAGACGACAACGGGGTCATCGCCGAGGAGAAGGGCAAATCAAGACCTGAGCTTGCTGCTGCCCTGACAGGAGGCGAAGGATGTTCGCCGTCCGACATCGAAGACATTCGAGATGGCTTCATAGAGATGACTGAGCTGTTCCGAGCAGCCTTGCCATACGACCAGAATGGCCAACCCGCAATTGAGCTCTTCGGCCAACCCTTGCGAATCGCAAACTACACCTCCATGGTCGAATTAAACCTAATCCGCGCAGCGCAATACGCCAACCTGAAAGGAAACGAGATTGTCAACCCAGATGTCCACGTGCGATGCGATGATCCAGCCAACATCTGTAAGACGGGGAATAAAAGGGAGGGAGGTCACGTTGCATATAATATGGGCAATTTCCCGATGATTAACTTCTGCGATGACTACTTCAAGATGAATGCTCTTGACGAGACGGTGGATAAAAAGGCCAACAACCAAATGGAGAAGGAGCGGTTACATGAGTACTACAACAGGGCGACACTGTGGGCAAGAATGGTTATGCACATTGATGGCGTGGGTGTTGCCGTGGTGGAGAAGGCTATCCCAGCGCGGGCGAATTCCGCATCTGGCAGGGAATGGGACACGATTATCACCAACGGCGCTATGAACACGACGGTCCTCGCCGGAGTGTTGAACGATCGCCCAGATGGCAACAAGCCGAATGACGTCCAGACCCTCAAGTACGCCTATGGTGTAACGCGCTCAAAGCTGCTGGCAGTCCTTTCCACCCAGATGCCCTACGACGCGGCCAACAACGCAGAGAACTACGCATTATACGCACAGGCGCGCTATGTTCTGCAGAGGAAGGGTTTCTACCCCAACGTGCCGGTTATGGACTTTCCCAACGAGCTGTCTGTCCTGACCAACGAACAGCTGCAGGACGGAGAGCGGTGCAAGTATGCCTACTTCGACTCATCAGACGTTGTAGCTCGGCCACCCAACATGGAACTCAAGGCGAACCCACTTCCTGGCGCAGCTTCGAAACAGCAGCCTGCGTTGATGCTTCTGGCAATTCTTGCTGTGGTATACTCCTTCGCCGTAGCGTCGTTCGGATGAGAGCCGCCTTGCGGATGGATCTTACACCAAACACTAAACAACCAAACACCACATAAGTTGGTTGCTTCGCATCGCCGAATCTCAGCGACACTCTGCGTGTGCCGAGAACCGCATTAGTGGCCAACCCCACGCGACAGCAAACCCCACTGGCTGTCTCGCGAAGACGTGCCGCTACCCATAGCGCGACGGATGAACAGATAGCCCGATCGCATGACTGTGAGCGAACCGGGTCAAACAGATAGCTGGGCGAAATGTCCATCTCAAAGATTTTAGAGACAGACAATACTGCATCTTTCTATTGCTGCACAAGTAAACATGAGCGCATTTCGATACCCAAGACCTCGCATAGCGTATAGTATAATAGCATAGCAATACAACATGACATTATTTATCACAAAATACAACTCTAGTTTGCACTATCCCAGTCAGTGTACACTGAGATTCAATACAATCCGCGCCGATCAAATCGAGAGGCTGAGCACAAGCTGCGATACGTAAATCGAGTACGTGGACGTGATTGACACTCGTTTGGCATTCGCTTAGCATGAAGTATCTAGAAGGACTCGATCTAAGCTGACAAACATTCGATTGTTGATAGGTAGGGCGCCTGAGCAGTGCCCGCGTGCGGTTTGGTACATTTCTACTCCCTTGACTGATTCATGACCGTTGTCCCAAACTCCAATTTCGCGACGCGATGTCGCATGCAATGTGAGGAAACAATATGCAAGACTTTATACATGGTGAATACAGGGATTGGCTTACTTAGAAGCCGGCCACGAGCATAAGCCCGTACCCAATGGTGATGATAACAATGTAGGTAATGATGGAGGCAGGGACGCCACGGGTAAGGAAATGTTTGACCTCGAGGTAGCGTTGTCCAGTCCTTTGATCTTCCATCATGATGGCAGCTATTTATGTTAGACTGAGGAATAACAGTACTGGGGGTTGACTTACTCATGTTGGGGAAACCGCTCGTCGGCAGACCCATGGCACCGCTTGCCATGAGTACGGCACCCATGACAAGTAGGTTCGGGTGGGGCTCCGGCATGCTTTGACCAACCTGCTGCACGAGCGGGAGCACAATGAGTGCCGCGACAGTATGGCTGATAAAAGTAGCGATCACAAGGATCAGACCGCAGAAGACACAAAGGACTCCGTAGAGACTCATACCCTCTACGCTGCTCGTGATCGACTCGGCAATAGTGTGGAGCAAACCAGAGGAGTTGACAGACTTGCCAAGGGCAAGACCGCCAGCCGCGAGGATGATGATGGTCCACAGGAAATTGTTGAAGTCCTCCTTCGTTAGGATACCGGTACCGAAGAACAGGACGAGAGGAATAATGGCCACAACACCCATATCGCCAAAGATGTCTTCGAGCTGGTGGCTTACGCACCAGAGTATGATTGTGACAACAGTGACGATACTGATGAACCACTGCACTCCAGTGAACTTGTCTTTCATGGGACGGATGGGTACGATCGTAACACCCTTGCCTGGCTGGAATGTGAGAACCAGCAGGCCCCAAATCAGAAGAATAGAAATGATGCACACAGGCAATGCAATGAAGAACCAGAGGCCCCAGGACGGTTCAGGATTCATGTTTTGGAGCGCAATGAGATTTTGCGGCGACGCAATAGGCGATGCAGCGCCACCGATGTTGGACGCGAGGGCAATACCTAGGAGCAGGGCTTTGGTCATGTTGGAGTCAGCAGGCAGATTGCGAAGGATGGGCTGATTCGTCAGTTTGAGTCTAATTCAATGGCAAGATGCTAACATACCTGGATAATAGAGAAGCACAACACAGGCGCAGCAACATTGCTGATCCACATGCTTGCAAACATAGCGACGAACATATTGGTTAGGAGAACTGTTCTCGGCTTCGTTCCAGCCTTGCTCAGAACAAACGTGGCCATCATTTTGGCGATGTTGTACTTGGAGAGCGCAGCTGCAATTGTAAAGCCTCCAAGAAGCAGCATGATAACTGGTGTCCACATGGCAGCAAACACGTAGCTTGCTGCGGCTTTAGAGCCAAGTCGTTTGTGCGGCTCAACATCACTGCGTACGACATCGAGGGTTACGGCGAGGAAGGGTATAAGGAGTGATGTAACAAAGAGTGGGATAGCCTGCGATGGTTAGCGTTATACAATGAGCAGAAGAGAAAATGAGCTTACCTCAGTCGCCCAGAGCGAGCTGACGAAGATGACCATGGCTAAGCAGTTCTGCTGTTCTGGCTTTTCCATGATGGGCACCACGAGCAGAACCACGAACACTGCTATACAAGCCACCAATATCCAGAAGGTCCTGCTGACGAGCCATTGTGGACATCTATATCTTCCAATAGGCGTAACAACCTCCTTGATCTCGGGCTCATGGTCGTCACCCTGTCTGCGTACTCGACCTGCATTGACATCACGGCCGAGCAGGGTTTGTGTGATGCCAATATTTGCAGCTTGTGCTTTCCTCTCAATACCAATCATTTCCCTCCAGACTGTGTTTCGCTCCCAAACGACATGCTCTCGTAGGTGCAACCTGAGCTCACGCTTAGCCTCTGCAACATCACCCTTGGTGCAGATTTGCGAGTAGGCATGTTCGACGTGCTGCAGCTTTTGTGTAAGCTTGTCCATGGTGCTTTGCTGGAACGGGTATGCGGGGTACACGTATTTGTTCAGGTACTGGCTCTTGAGCTTACGATCCAGAATCTTGTCGAATTTCTTCAAGACCTTCTCGAACCCGGTCTTGTTCAGCTGAATGAAGGATCGCAGTTCACACAGCGAGACGTATATGCTAACAGTCCGTTTCTTAAGGGAAACGCCCTCGTCGTACAACGCCGAGAATGCCATGTCGTTGTAGTCATCAAATGCTACGCTCGTTCTGCGCTTCGATGAAAGGCCATCTGAATTCATATTCTCGTCTGTAGTCCGTCGCCGCCTTCGCTGCTGACCATCAGGGCTCTTCTGTCGTAATCTCGAGGTTTCGTTGACGTCTACGTCGGAATCTTCGTCATCATCGATTCCATCGCCTGTGGAGCGCCCGCTGACCGTGCTCGTTGCTCGTGGGCGGTTGAACCCAATTTGTTTAAAGATACTGGTGCTGCGCGTCTGTTTCCCTGGCGCCGCATTCTGCTGCTCGTGGTCAAGCTCCTCTTGTTCGCGCTCATAGGTTGCCTCGTCGTTGATCAGAGCGTCCAGCTCGCCATAGATCTCAACCTCCTTCAGCTGGTAGAACGACGTAACCTTCTCCAGCTCCGCATCTAGCAAGTTTGTGAACGCTTTGTCAGGGTCGTCTGCGGCGCCATTCAGAAGTGGTGACGATTCGGCGTCGGTTGTCGCGGTGTTTTTCTGGTTGATTTGCGTCTCGAGGTTGTAGATTCTATACACCGCATTGCTCGTCAGCTTCTCCTCCACCAGTGGACATTCTACAAGTCTCCACCATTTGCAAGACGTACTGCTTCTTCAAATTGCTGTAGGCCACATAGTGGTTGCTCCAGTCCGGTACCGCATTGAATTGCAGGCTGTGGGAGAACTTCATCTCGTCGGCTTCGCGAAGCTGCTCGAGCTTCTCCCGTCTCTTGCGCTCTCTCTTGCTCTCTGGCGCCCAGTTGGGATTACTTGTATTTTCTGTGGTGAGTTCGTGGAGCTCAAAGGCTTGCTCGGACGCGCTGTCACGGAAGGCTGCAAAGCGGTCCAGGGTGGAGGCTGGTGCAGAATAAGAAGAAAAGAGCGTCAATGTGGAGTGCAGGTGCGGGAAGACTAGGGTATTCGTGCAGATGGTAGTCTGGGTCAGGTGCGAGAACGGCCCTCGGAGTGCAGCCAGAAGCAATTCAGGTTGCCGGCTATTGGTGGGTCGTAGGGTGGTGCAAATCGTGGCCTCCTGTGCATCTGATCCGAGCTGTGACGTGTGGCCAAGGGAACCTGCCCGTGCACGGATGATTGGTTGTCTCAGCGCATCGTGCAGCCACACCTCCAGCAGATGCACACCTCAGCATAGTGAAGTCAGCGTTCCGCTCCTCACAACGGCGGCATCATCTTTACTGCCATGGTGCGCAGCGTCCTTGACCGCCACCCACGGTTCAACAGCAAGCGGCACATTATCTTACTGTGGAGCCGCTAGGAAATTATCCAACTGAGGTTAGCTAGATCTACGACCAACGTCATGCATCGCGACCAGCCTCAAATTTGCATCTCAACCAGGTTTCGGGTACCAACGGCTGTGGGGACGTGTGAAAGGTCACAGCCTCGCAAAACCGTACAGTCGTTGCCATATTGAAGCGGATGCATGTCAGACGTACCAATGGCAACAGTGAAGCGTTGCACGAGGCAGGTACCCTTGACAATCAAAGAAATACGCAGGGAAACATTTCGCGTTTACAATATCCCAGTATGACAAAATATGGTTGTGAGAAGGACATTGGATTGGAAGGCGCAGTACGAGTGCGTGAAAGATAGTATTGTTATCTGTCGCCAGATGCTGCAACTGAAGTGTTGCATGTGATAGAAGTATATGAGCAGACCATAGTTTTGTGTTCTTCCGTAACCCAACTGCCATTGGGTATATAACGCCGTGCAATGCTGCAGCCAGAAATGCTCATGCATAATCATAAATCTCGTCCATTTGGGTTTTCGTAATTCATTTCCAAGTAGCCAATCCTTCCTTCAACGTGGCATGTACATGCCGGTCGTCATCATTGCAGATCCATAGCGGTCATGAGCCTTCAGCATGTAGCGCAAGAAGGTGATAGCCTTGAGATAGATTTTCAGGGCCTTGCGACGGCGGACCTTGTCGGCTTCGAGCACCTTTCGGAGCACACGTCGAACAGAGGTTGCTTTGGCTGTTGTCATGCGCGCAAATTGGATGACAGTGCCTTTGGCGGTTTTCGTAGTGAGCTCTGGTTCACCGATTGATATATCAGGAATGAAAGCTTCTGGCACATCATGCGACGCCGAGTCGATCTTGGTGAGTGATGGCTTGACGGGCTTGGCTTCGACCTCAACATCCGAATCATCAAATTCGGCGGCCTCGGTGATGCTGCCCAAGATAGGTTCGAATGCTGGTGATCTCGGGCTGCATTGGTAGTGTTCGTAGTCGAACGACATCTTGTCAGAAAGAGAGGTTCGTTGTTCTTTGTTCCTTGATTGGGTAGATTGTGGCGAAGTTTGCGGGTGAGAGTTGCGTCTGGAGGAAGGCGCGTTGGCCGGCTGGCGAGCACGCGGTGAGGGCGATGTAGATAGAGAATCCACGAGCCAAGAGATTACAGACGGAGCTGGAGATGTGAAGGCTGCGGGAACTGTTTGTCGTCCAGATGCGGAAGGTACGCGAAAGTCGCACCTTGGCGGTGAAAAGAGCATCATTGTGCACAAGTACTACAGTAAGTACCAGCCAACGACCCACAACCACATCAACAGTTGTTTGAGAACAAAGGGGGAGAAAGGAATACCCAGAATGAAAAGCCGGAGACGGAATGTCAGTGGGTATATACTATGGGCCGTCCCCGCATACAAGGGCGGGTAGCGGGCGAAGGACCCTTAGTTAGCATAATCATGACTGTGATCGTGTGGTCTAGCGATGCTCAACACACAGCCGCACGCGACGCCCACATTCCTCAGTTGTCCACGCGTCTTAGCCACGTTGGCTAAAGGTGGCCAGTGGCGTGAGCTGAGTTTATTGACAACAAACACACCTGCCTTGGGTCCGTCAAGCAATTGGAAAGCAGTGCTCGAGGAGTGGAACAGCAACTGAGTTTCATATGACGTCGCATTTGAGAGCTGGATCGAGAGATCCAGGCATTTTGACAAGAGCCGGCGCTCTGTGCTAATAACGTGCGCTAAGGCGTGAGCCAACCAGATGCCGTTTTTTGCGACCGAGCAGCAGTTCACACCATTTTCAGTCCTCGGCCGCGGCGTCCACCCAAGCAGAGAATACCGCGCTACACGCTGCCCATTAACGCTTGGGAAACGTGCAGCAACCTAATCCGATTGTACCGGCAATGATGAACGATTTCAGCTGATCACAAGGCTCCTCAGCTTACAGCAGCAGGGGCATCTGCGCTGCTTCGTTCACTTGCCGCCGTACCAATCGAGCTGGCACGCGACATCCTCGGCCTGCATTTGTCCAGCACATGCCAGGGGAGGTGCATAACAGGTGCATAACAGGTGTCCGTGTTTGCCTTCTGCTACCTACCTATCGTCCTACACGCTGGGAATCTGAGGTACATGTGCTTAGGTACCTGTTGCGCTACCTTGATTCCCCGCATCGGTGCTCGTACCCTTTGCTGGAAAGCGGAGGTGTCGCACAACACAACGCTCATTTTTGATCAAAACACTGACACTGACACTGACATTGACACTGACACTGACACTTACATCATTGCTTCCCTTCACCTCTTTATCTTTGTCTCGCACACTGCTTTACTCCTCGATCAACAACGCGTACCCCGCAGTCGCTGGAAACAACGCCGTCAAGATGGCCAGCTACACCAGGAAACAGATTGTGACGTTCATCAGCATCATCTATCTCTTTTTTACAACTGCGGTGGCAGGGTAAGCTGGTGGTTTTCCTACAGCGTCTTTGACTTACTCTTTCAGCTATGCAGCATCTCGAGCCAACCGCCTCTCCGTGCCTATTGCTGAAACGCTCATTGGCTTTGCGGCTGCGCTTCCTGTCATATCTGGTATTCTCCTTGAGTGCGGTTATGATCTGACGCGCCGCAAAGAACGTCGTGCTCATATGCAGCGTGGCGAGATCCAACGCCCGCCCTTTGTGATCGTCGCCAACTTCATCATCTTCATCTACTCAACAGTGGTCATCACGTTGCTTGGGACGCACGCAGCTCCACCTTCTGAATTGAATAGTGGGCTGCGACAGCAATGGCAGTCCTTGTTCCGCCTAAAAGATGCTACTTCGATCAAGGCGATCCAGAACCAGTACAATTGCTGCGGCTTCGCCAGTCCAACGGATATGGCTTGGCCGTTCCCAAGTGCAAGCCACCGTGCAGACGCATGTCGAACTTCGTTTGACAGAGCGAGCTCCTGTCTGGGGCCTTGGAAAGCTGAGGAGCAACATATCGCAGGTTTACTGATGGGAGTAGTGGGCCTTGTGGCGGTCTGGGCGGTCCGTGTTTCCCATGCAGTTGTACCTCTCATGCTTCTACTAACATACCTCAGTTCGCAATCGTTGCTGTCCCGACCCAGCGCGAATCTTGGCTTCACAAAGTGGTCCCAGGGCAAATTTCAGACTTCATCGCCCGCGAAGAGCATGGTGACACAGGCAAACGACGCCGTATCAACTACCTCCCAGACACGAACCGCTACTCAGACCGCATCGAAGAAGAAGCCGATGAGACATCACCGCTCGCCCCAGAGACTCGGCGTGCGCTCGAGCAAGGCCGTGCACAGGTCGGCACGGGTTTGCCTGGAAATGTCGCGATGGATGCACCTGCAACTAATGAATGGGCAAGGGGATAAGTCGGCGGATCTAACCTCTAGTCGCAAAAGCTTCACGATGATTAAGACTTACTTGTCAAAACGGGCACACATAGCATGGCGATCCAAGGCGTTTTATGTTTCATTCTCACACAGTGTCAGGTGGGTATTGTACCCTACACAGCTTCTAAGTTACTCGAACGACAGAGTCAAGCCTTCTTCTTTCTCTTGATAATCTATCATGTACACACGTTCTTTACATCATCGTGCGGACTTTTCCCCCTCGAATAACACCACTTTACGCTTTCTTCGCCCAAGTACCCTTGAACTTCTTCTCCAGCCAGTTCATCATGCCAACAGCACCCTTCGTTACCTTCCCCTTAGATGACTTCGCCATCCGTGCTTCGTTCTCTTTGTCCAAATCTGACATCGACTTTGCCTTCTTCAGTGGCTTGGAGGTTGATTCATCGCCTCCGGGATAGTGAAACTCAGAGGCCGTCGGGGAGTTGGTGATTGTAGTCATAGTCGACTTGCGTGAGTTGAGAGGACGATCAGGCGTAGGCGTGTTGCCGAACGAGACTGTTCGCGGCCTATTCGTAGCGATAGGTCGCAAGGAAGATACAGTTGAAGGGGACATTGTGTTCTTGCGCAGCAGGTTGAGTTGTACCGGTGCGCTATATGTAGCCTGCAAGCTGGTTTGAGGAAGAGGCCAGTGTACCTGGAAGGTACCTAAATGAGGACGCGAGGGTGTGAGAAACATTCTATGTGTACAATATTGAAGTCCTCGGCTTTGTGGTGAACAGTAGGCCCAGCACTGTCCACTCACAGTGCCCACGTGGGCTGCATAATGATAAGGTGAATCACATAATGCAAACAGATGTTCCGAGAAGGCACGTGGGGAAGCCGCGACTTACTCACCGCAGGCAAACAAACAGGCAATATGAGCACATTTTCACGGTAAGAGAGCTGAGTCGATTCTCAAGATATTATTACAGCAAAAGAGCTTATGGTATTGATAGTCAAAGGAAAGTTCATTCAGTACAGAATGACACATAACACAAATTTCAAAGTCACCTCAGGCCTTTGTACCCATCGCAGAAAATCGTTTCGAGAAGGTCTTCACGGCCTTTTGGATCTTACCATCTTTCTTAGTGTCACCTGGAGATTGAGACCCAATCTTGACAGTCTCAGTCATGATGTCGCAGCGTACCTCTCGGAACTTCGACATCGGCTTTACAGAAGACTGTGTGTTTTCCTCGCAGGGTAGAAGGGGCAGTGGCTTTGAGTTAGACTCTTCTGCTCCCTCAGAAGGAAGGGGCGGCAAAGGCTTGTCCTTCCATGATGGCGGTTGACCGTAAATGAACCTACCTGTAGCTCCGCTATCTCTATGTACAACATACGGCTCTTTGGTCCCTGTGGACGTTGGGCGCGTCTTGTATTCTGGGGGGATATAGCTGTAGTTCACCATTACTAGATGTTGTGTGTGTGGGTTTGTGATTTTCTGGAGATAGCCTGGGAGAACAGTTCAACATTTATTTGTACCTAATGCCTGTGTGCAGCAAAGTTGACACACAGCGCGGATCGTACGCACAACATTCACATGAAAGCTGTTCACAAGACTATCTCAGTCACACTAATCAAGAGAAGCTCAGATGTAGTATGTTTCATTTCTAAAGCACAGTAGGGGTATACGACAAGGAAACGTTAAACTAGTTTACAAGAAATCAGTACGCCAAGCCCAAACCTAGTATAGGAGATATACCTGATACAACAGAAAAGAACATAATAATGACACAGTAGACTTATTCAAGAAGGAAATACTGCCGCAACTCTTGGATCTTGCACAAACACTCTTTTGTGTACACCCTAATTTTTCGTAACTGTTATGTTAGACTGTAGTCGTGTACCGAAAGCGGTGGCCCCTAGATATTCCAGCTCACTGGCGCGATCGATACCAACGACTGTGTCTTCGTCGCCGCCGACTCGGCGGTGTTCGTCGGTTACGGCCAGTGCAGCAGCCGAAGATGCAGTTACGCAGTGCAGGCAGAGCGAGAGAAAGAATGAAAATAACGATGGGCACGGCGATGGCAGCAATGCCGATGATCGATTCATTCGACAAGCCTTCCTTGTCGCTGTTAACCTCCGCCCGAATCGCTAAGTGGTTGCTAGGATTTGCGCTGGGATTGTTGATTGGGAGGCTGTCGGCGTGGGCGGCGAACGAGAGGAGAAGCAGCGCAGAGGCGAGTGGGCCCTCCATGATCGAAAGCGTTAGACTGGTAATGGGTACCCCGTGGGAAAATCACGTGACTTGTACCAATTGGCGGGGTCCTGGTTGAATGGTCAGGCCAACTTTCACCATGGAAGTTTCATTCACGGCATACTGTGCGAATTCTGTTCACGATCTTTTATGCAGTATAGCTGCGTGGTTGTTTGTCCAGATAATGGATGGAGGAAAGGGATGATAGTCGGCGCGTGGTTGTGGCTGTGCTCAGAATGCAGAATAAAAGTGGACAAAATGTTCAAACAAGCTATATAATTCGACCAAGAGCGATATTGTAGCAAGTTGGTGATGAAAATGGTAACAGACTCTGTACTCGGCCATGTGGAGCGCGGCGGGCTCTGAAATATATCGTGTGTGCAGACTCTCTGGAAATGGAAGTGAGATCCAAACGTGGCGGAGCTCAAGGCATCTTGCTATCACGCCCTCTCCATTCTTGCAGTCATTACGCTATGGGAAACGTTCCGTGGATGTGCTAACCGCATCGGAAGGGTTTCTATTACCCCCAGCCAAACGTCTACTGCACCTGATAATGGCCGATGAGTGGCCGGATTGTAGAAATTCGGCCACTCGTCGGCCATTACCAGGTGGAGTAGCCCGCGGCCAGCCGATGCTTGCCCGACTTCCAGGATGCATCTCGGCCTGGCGAAATCGCGACAACATTGAACACGGTGGACTCGCATTGCAGTCTTGCACTGTAAGAGCTGCAAACATCCCAGAATTCTTACAATAATTTCTTGCATCAACATCTAAGTGGTTCTTAGGCGGACCGACCAAGACTTGAGCAGGCCACCTGTTCGCGTCCTTCATGCTGTAGAGACCGCAGCTGTTTGTGGTGGACAAAGCAACATGCTCACACATCACGGCTTCCGACTCTTTCATCGGATGTCAACTCAGAGTGGAAACCAAATAGAGTTCTACAGAGTTTTCATCTCGAGGAAACCAGGCGTCAAGCCGGCAGTGCCTTACAAAGGAGGCAGTGCAGAGTTTCATGACTATAAGTTGCACGTGGATGGGGGCCAGCCTGGTTGTGATTGTAAAACACACCCACTTAATCAGGATTATCCAGAGGTAGATGAACGGAGCACACACTCTGCCAATACTATACACCTGTCTCTGAAAGGCTGGATTTCAAGATCTCCGGCTCACAGTTCTAGGGGCACCACAGCCAAAGACGAACAACCATATCATGGACCAGGCTGACGCGGTTGTTGGTCGGTTATTGGCCAGTAATCCTCCGCGATTAGCTATCTTAGCTGCTCCTGTCCAGCTATTCACTTTATATGTTGTGTACTCTCGATACTGAAATAATAACAAGTGACAGCTCATAGCAGTGGAGTGGAAAACAACGTATGTCTACCATTGCCAAAGCAGAAGGTTCTGGCTGAGAATATCGTCACATTACCTTTGTGTCTCACGCGGATCACACTTACTGGTTTCAAATACAAGAAATACTCGCATCAAATACTCACCACCTACCAAGACAGCTCCATGGCTCCATGACGACTCCCTGGCTTACCAACGAATTAGAAATTTCCGCGAAGGAGACATCTATTCGGGTTTCAAAGTCACGATTGAATCCACCTTAGTCTCAATCAAAACGCCGCTGCTGGAGATGGCATTGGTGCCACCAATGACCATCAAGGCCGCACGTATTACACACCGCGCCAGGGGTGATGAATCTCCGTGGAAAGCACTCCTCACCTTGCTCAGATCGAGAATTAAGGGTATTTTGGTACAGGTACTCCTCAAGGATGTCGTATTTGGAGTAGCGCGTCCATTCGATGATCTGTCGCTCCATTGTCCGCGCAATAGCAGCCGGCGGCGTTAAGTGCTCTCGGTCATCACATGTCGGCCCAAAAGACAAGCTTCGCAGATCAGCATCATCAGATGCAACCATCAGCTCGTCTGCATCAGCGATCTGCCATTGGGCCAAACGCTTGTAGTCCCAGAAGAAGAGCCCCAGCTGCTGACAGCGATTTCGATATCTATCGGAGCGGAATGCCGAGAAGGTATGCTGAGCCAGTTCTTTGGAATTCCAAGTGTGGTTCTGTAGTTGTGTCGCCATTAAAGACGGTCCTGGCTGGTAGCTGTCACCACACCTCCGGTACTGGAAATGAAGTGCAACATGCAAACGATGAACACGAAACAAGAACGGTCTGCCTAGTCTCGTATACCGATTGAACACATTGGTAACATACTGAGATTCGATCAAACGCTCTGAGAGACATACATCCGTTGGGCCGGCATAAGAGAGCAGGTTATTGTGTTCAAGTGGAAGCCTGCTCAACATATTGAGCGGGTACTCACTAACTTGAAGCTTACTCTCGAGCGAAAGAACATGATCTATCTGCCAAGGCCGTAGATTCTCGAAGAATGCGTGGGTGGATTGTCTGGGATCCAATCCAGGAGGCTTGTGGGGATTAGTCTGTACCTGGAGGAAGATCTTGAGCACCCATAGAGCGCAAGCGATTCGAGTACGCTCAGTACTGGAGAGTGTGACCGGCGGAGACTGCACGGTAGGATCGAGGAATTTTTCCACTTCAAAGGCCATGCATTGACCAAAGAGATCAACAGCGTCATCGACTTCCATGTAGAAGTCTAACAGAACCTGCAGCGCCTCCATTGGATCGCTAGTCAAAGGGCGAAAGGCCGGTAACTTGCAAGGCCATTCGAAAATGTCGCGCACTTCCAGCAGATCCTTGATCAAGCCGTAATCTAAGCCATCGTTTTGCAAGCTCCATGATATCTGGAAGAGCGCGCTGACAGGTGCGGGGACTTGCGCAAAAATGGCTGGAAGAGCAGTCTCCGAATATCGAACATACAAACCTCGGACGTAGGGGCTTGCCATGAGCAGTCTTTTGGCTGTCTGGGGGTCGCACTTACATAGTACCTACCAAGGGTCAGCTTGAAGGAGCACAGGCAGAGCGGGGCGTCAAGACCATGAGTTGCAGCTCGGCTGGGAGATGTATGAAAGGGAAGGTAGCAATTTGTTGTCTTTTCAAGCGGCGCGTAGCCCGCTGTTTAGCCGTCCGTGTCATTGTGAGCTGCTCAGAAGCTGGTGGTGGTGGTGAGCAGGAGTCGTAGTTGCCTAGAGCACCAATGGCACTGCGGTTGATTGTCGGCCCGCCATGCAGGGCAACAGCTGGGACAGCAACATGAGTTACGTCTTCATAACACGACCTCACATTAACACATTCACGCGCCATGCTCGTCTCTCTGACCGTCGGCAAGGTCGATGCCGGCGTCGCTGTGCTCTTGACCGAAGACAAGCGCCTCGTACGCGTCCCAATGCCATACAGCAGCCCCCCTCTGCACATGCGCATCCCTGCACTTCATCCGTACAGTGGCTAACCCTGGTGCAGATCGAGTTCCCCTCCATACTCCTGCCGCCGGACATCTCCTCGGGCAGCATAGTCGACATCGATGTTGCGCGCAACGTCAAGGCAGAGAACGACGCTGCCACGGCCTTCTACAAGCTCCAGTCTGATATCTTCCGCACATTTGGCCAGAACACGCCTTCGGCCCCCGTCATCCGCTGTCGCAATGCCACCCAGACTTCAGTCGTCCTCGAGTGGGACCCCATAGACATTGCGACCGCCGAGCTGCGCAGCCTCACTCTCTATCGCAACGGCAACAAGGCGGGCACCATCCCCAATCCCAAGGAAGTCCACAGCACAAAGCTCAGTGGACTAGGCGTCGACACTGAATACGTATTCCATCTGGTGCTCAAGACTAGCGCTGGCACTTTCAGCAGCGAGAAGCTCACGGTTCAAACACACAAGATGACCGACCTGTCTGGCATCACAATAACACCCGGCTACATGCCTGCAGCTTTACGCGAGTCGCTGCAGCGCTCTGTTGAAAGAATTGGCGCCAAGATTGCCGACACTGTCCGCATCGACACCACACATTTCGTTTGCACAGAAGGACGAGGGCCAGCGTGGGAAAAGGCAGTGGAGAACAACATCCCCGTCGTTGTGCCAGATTGGGTCATAGGGTGCGAGAGAGATGGCAGGATTGTGGGCGTCAGGGGCTACTACCTGAATGCCGATCCGCGGTTACGAACGGTCGGCCAAGGTGCTCCAGCACCTCAACAGCAGCAACAACAGCAGCAGCAGCCGCAACAACAGCAAGCACAGCCACAGCCACCACAAGTCAGGAGTCCACTGCAAAGTCCACGAACAGAAATCACCCCGCCCACTCCCGAGCGACCAACTCGAGAACGTGAATCAGATAGTGCGGCACCACCTCCCCCGCCGCCCAAGGACACTGAAAGCGAGCGAAGCGTTTCACCTGCACCAGAGCCCAAGACACAGTCCGAACAAGACGAGCAGAAAGCCAAACCTGAGGATCTGAAGCCACAGCCCGGGAAAGCGCCTGAGGAGGAAGTGGACTCGGAGGACGAGGAGCCTGCAGGCGGTGATGTAAAGGCTCTTGACGCTGGACTGCCAAGCAGACCAAAGCCTACAGTGGAGGACGACGATGACGGAGACGACGGCGCGAGTTTTCAAGAAGTGGCATTGTGAGCGCAAACAAACATACCGTAATTTCAGACTTTGGCAGGCGCATTGCATTCGTCCGAGTAACTCGTGAGATCGATACATGAAGAATACTGATGAAGTGTCCCTAGCTGCTAGTCGCCGTAGTGTGCTACACAGATTCCAAGAATACAGCCCGTCAACACCACCGAGTCAACCACTCACGTCAATCTATATACGACGTCAGTAAAGCAGCAGCTCCTTCTCTCCCCTCGTACCCCTGCACGGCCCACCAGCGTACAGTGAGCCAGGTCATTGGCCGCAATGGTATGAAAAGCGGGTCCGCGGCCGCCTTACTCGTGCACACAACTACCTGACAGAAAAGACAGCATGAGACGACCACACAGTATAAAGCCTGCCGACGTAGAGACGTTTTGAATCCACTCTCTGTGACTTCACGGCTCCCTGCAGCCGCGCCGCCGCCATGTCCCTCCAACTCCCGCCCATATTCACCACGCTCCAAGTCCCGCTCCTCCTCCTAACCAACATCGTCACCCTTGCCATCGAGCCGCGGTACCGCGTTGTGCAGTTTGCGTTCAGTGTGCCGGTGCTGGGTGTGCTGGTGGTGCAGAGTTTATACCGCGAGTGGGAACGCGGTTGGGGGCTGCAGTATGGGCTGAATTGCTTTGTTATGTCGGCGGTGATGACGTGGGTTGATTGGGTGGTGTTGGATAGTCCGGATCGGGAGGGGTGGGTGAGGGTGGGTGTGAGGAGGGGGGCGGAAAGCGGTGTGAAGGTGGAGGGGAATGGGAAGGTGGAGAGCAACGGGCATGTGAAGAGCAATGGCCACGTGAACGGCAACGGACACGTGGAGAGCAATGGCCACGCAGTCGTTCCCTCGAAACAGGAGTCCGTTCCAACCGGGTTCGGGAATAGACTGTGGTGGGCAGCCAAGCTTTCGACAACGAACCGATACACGGGATGGTCGTGCGAGAGCAAGAACGTGCCTGTGGAGGTCGGTCCCGAGTATCCACGCTTGTAAGTCCTGTTCCTGTATTACCTCACTGGAACGACCTTGAAATAAGTACTCCCAGGCGTTTCATCGTTCGCAAGACGCTCCGCGCAGGACTCTTCTACGTTCTCAAAGATGCGATATATTCCTACACAGCTGCGTCCCCTCATGGCACATGGCTCGAAATTGCCCATCTTGACCCGGTGGTATCGTTTGACCAGTATCCGTTCCTGTATCGATTGAAGTTCACGTTGGTGTATATTGTGCTCACGTACACAAGCGTGGAGCTGATGAACACGCTGTACGGCATTGTCAGCGTGGCAACAGGATTGGCAGCGCCGATGAACTGTCCAAGTATGTTCGGGGATCTGAAAGGGCTCTACAGCGTGAGAAGGGCGTGGTCGTGAGTTACTTCCTGCAGTGGATTATGATATGCAGCTAATTCCCATACAGAGTCGTCTGGCATCAGGGAGTGCGCCGTGTATGCTCAGCACCAGGCATCTATCTCGCTCGGGATGTCTTGCGTCTGCGTAAAGGTTCTTTTGCGTCAAAGTACTTGCAACTTTTTGCGGGGTTCGGTGTCTCTGCCGTCATGCACGGTGTTGCATCAATGCTGTGCCATGCGTCTCTCAATGACGATCAAGCATTCAAAGTGTTCCTCTACCAAGCCATCATCATCTTTCTCGAAGATCACCTAATAGAATTTGGCAAAAAGTGCGGTTTCAGAGACGGGATGTTCTGGCGCCTCGTAGGGTTCTGCTGGACTGTACTGGCTATTGGAGCCAGTTTCGAAAGGTGGACTGGCCAGATCCTTGGCCACGGTCTTTGGGTGCATGATGGAGAGATTGACCTCTTCGGCATTGGTCCAAACTGAGGTACACGGTGTAGATAATCGAATTGTGTGTAATAAGATTTTCGCTCTTGATCCCAAAACATCACACGAGTCGAATACTCTGAGTTGCTTTCTTTCCTCTCCTGACCAAATTGGCAACTTCGCCGTTCATATAACCGTGTACGTACGCTTCACCAAGAACTTGCCACGCTTCTAGCGAAGGATTCATCCTCAAAACAAGCGGGATGCTGCACCCGTAGATGATGACCACCATGTCACCGGGCTTTGCACGACACGGTGCCACGCCGACGATGCCTTCTTCAGTAACCATCAACCTGCGTGATTTTTTGCGCACTGTATCATGAAAACGCGATAGGAAAGTGTCAAGCTTGTCATTCATTTGATGCGTAGGATGCGAAGCAGGCCTGTGAAGTGTCGGCGGGGGTGATGCGATTTCGGAAGGGACTTGACTGATGAGGTTTTCCAGAGTGTAGTCGCCGAAACTTAGATGCCGGTTGTGCTCGAACCATGTCGAAAAGCTCCAATCAACGGGGTGACCATCAATACAAGCATGACAGAGAAAGAGAAAGTCGGTGAAATAATGTACTGGTGCTTGGAAGCAGAGGTATTTGTCTTGTCGATCAATTACGAGAGAGCGGGCAATAGCTTCGAGCCAGTCCGTGGGTTGCATTACAGCTCTCGGGGCGCTGCGCTGCGCTTCGTTGGACTGTAGCAGATCGTGACCGGCATCTCTGCAGACAAAACTCCGGCATCGTAGCTCCGTTGCATCTAGCCCTCCAAGACCATGTATGACATCCAACAACACTCCGTTGCACTGGAGTCCTGTAAGGTCGTCCGTGAAGTGGACATCTGCCTTTTTTCGCAGATATGACCCTGGAGCGTCATATATCGCTTTCCAACGAATGGATCTAAGCGGTCTGAAGTTACCGATGTGCTCATTTGAACTTTGACTTGCCATGAGCGGCACAGGAGAAGAGAAGTCGATTGTGGTTCTCCAGTCAGGAGCCCATGTTGGCACCGCATCGGTCAGACCTGGGTCACTTGCTGCAGCTTCTCGGCTGAATATATGCATAAAGCATACAATGTCTAGAGATCTGCGCACATTCCAAAATGAGCGAACAAGCCTAGCAAACTGGTGCTGGGTGCTGGTAGAGTATTCAGCGGGTCCGATAAGCGCTCGATCTTGATCTGTGATGAGACCGAGTACGGAGTAAATGCGGTCTCTGCTATCAGTGGCAGAATGATTGCCCAAGGAAGCCATGATGGCAATGAGGTTGATGCCGACTGCGGCTGGCTTGGTATGCCATTGGTGTATACGGCGACGGTTGAAAGCAACATCGAACAGTTTTCGAGGGACAAGCTCATGTTCAAAATCATTACTGATGGTGCTGCAGAGGAAGATGCTGTAGATGGCACTCTTGAACTTTCCTCTGCTGATGCTCGCCGTTCCGCAGTACAACTTCGCTTCCTTAGGTAGGACGAACTCTTGCATGGTCCATACACGCGTCCACCAGGGTCGTGCAAGGAGATTGCTGACAGCTACACATTTTGCAGCGAAATCGGGGTTCTCAAGACTGTTGCGCATGGCAATCTCGTCGCCCTTGAAAGCAATCTGCATGCTGGAGAGATAGTGTAGAAAGTCGATCGCAGTCGTGCAATCACTACCATCTTCCTTCTCTTCACCTAACCAGACAATTGCTCTTCTGGCTTTCCTGTAGATTTCTGCCATAATGCGCACTTGCTTCTCACGCTCTTGAGCATCCTGGAGGTTTATGCACAGCGAATCAATCCACCACCAGTTTGCGGGCTGAAAATCACTGTGGTGGGTGACCATGTGGATGAAGGGGGCGAGGCTGCTGAGCACTGGGAGTGTTCCTGACTTCAGGTGCATGGACGTGTCGGTGTATTCGCGCTCACCCCATACATAACTGGCCGTGTAGTAGTGAGGGGCGCTGTCGAGCCGGAACTTTTGCAATTTTCCAACAAAGACGCCATCTTCAGGCTGCGAGAATCGGAGAAGACGGATCGAGGTCTCATCAACAGGTTCTGAGAACACTGAAGTAATGGCTGGTGATGGTGGATCAACATCCATCGAGATGCAGGATGCAATAGTAGTTGCATGAAAGGACGGCAGTGTTCACGCCCCACCACGCTAAATGCACGGGGGATCGACGGAGGCAGCCGCTATGGCGACCCTCAAGCTTATTACCTAGTGAGGTAGTCATTATGCAGTGCAAAGAAGGCCCAGGACCGTTGCAAAAATGTGTGCGTAATTCGTCTATTCAAATTCTTGGACGATGCGGGGATATCATGTTGTTCTGCTTCTGGGTTCTTCCTGCTCGTCGTCTGTGTCGCCCTGTAATTTCTTTCTCCACCATCTCAGCTTCAGCCAATCGCCAGGCCCTTCATGGGTGCTGCGCGTGCCTCCTCCAAAGCCCCATGTCCCACTTCTGTGCGCGACGAGGTCTGAATCAGAATGATCGTCATCTGGATCAGGGTGGTCAAGCAGCGCTGAGGAGCTGTCTGAACGCCTCTTCCCTTGTGATATAGTCGGACTTCTTTGGGAACCAGCGCTAATGCCATCAAACCACGAACGTCTGCGCATCTGATCTAGCCATGCCGACTGCGTATTCTGCCTTTGTCGGGGGAGCGTGCCTGCTCGCGGTCTGCGATCTGACTCGACAGATCGGTGAATTACAGGCGAAGGCAACGAGTCTCTATCATTCAGCTCGTCCCAGATCTCGCTAGTTTCCTCAGAGAAGGTCATTCTTCGTCTCCTTGATGGTCTGGGGCTTGGTCGAGGACTGCGAGCATTGAGGTCCAAGGCTGGACTCTTCTTCGATCGAGAGTTTACGGTGTATGCGGGTCCAGTAGGCGCGCGTGCTAATAATGATGTCCGCTCATCAACAGACCTACGCTTCGCTTGCTCTGTGGCAGATCCGTGGAGACCTGGTATTGCTTCCTCAATGTCCAAAGGAGCATCTGGCTCGTCCGAGGTGTGAGCGTGTAGTAGGCCTAGACCAGGCTCCAGGGCAGACTGCGGCATGGGCACACCGGGGTGCTTGGTCGACACAGGCGACATGGGCTCTTCCTCATTCTCTTCCAGCCTCCAGCTTAGGCAGACCACACCTGCAAGCAGTACCACGGTTCCCAGAGCAATGAGACCAGCGTGCAAATTCGACAACCGTTCGCTTTGGTGGAAATAAATCAGACCATCGATAATAGCAATGATGTTGTAAACGCAGAACACGAGGGGGTATAGCACGCTTGTGCTGACTAGCTTCAGACCACAATGCATGTAGTAAAGCTGCGTCAGGGCGAAGACCACGAGTCCTATGAGGATCATCCACGATTGCCAGCGATCGAACTCGTTGTGGCGGTCGACAATGGTGCGTACCAGCAGCTCCACTGCACTCTTTGCGATGAGCAGCGAGTGTGCGGAAAGAATGCCACTCACGCAGCCATAGAACATGCCACGGACCAGACGCAGGCGCGGAGTCGCGCGGGGGTATATGCGCTGCAGGACCCAGTTGGCAACAAGCAAGAGGACAACAACAAGGCCAGTCATAACCATCCATACAATAAAGTGGTGTCGGCCCAACAGCGCCAATAGCTGGTCTAGGTTGTGCGAGGGCTCGGCGATGGCGCCAAAGAGGGCGATCAGGAGGGCGCCGGCGGCGACGAGCATGGTGCCGATGAAGGAGTAGCGGGTAAAGGGCTCGTGGAGGATGATGGAGGCGCATATCGAGTTGAAGACAAGGCCGGAAGCCTGCAGGGTAGACAGGACGGGCAGCGGCAGGGTGGTGATCTGGATGGTGCTGCCCACGACATTCGCCACGATGAACATGAGCATGCCCAGCTGCCAGCGCCGGCGCTTGTAGGGGGGCCGGCGGGCATAGTCGTCTTCCTTCTCTTCCTCGAGCAGGTGCGACTTGCGCTGCAGCGTCAGGCCGACGCTCTGGACGCTGGTGGAGAGGAGGCCAACAATGACTCCGAGCTGTACATGCACTGTGAGCTTCGGCGCATTCACTGGCTGCATGGCGAGACTCGGGGACTACTTACAGCCACGCTGGCGCCCGGCGAGAGCTCCACCATGTTTGGGAGGGGGGTTGCAGTCGCTGCGCCGGGCTCTGCTACCTCGACAGCGGGTACATGCTGTGACTATGCGGTGCGTGGAGTGTATGCGCCGGTGGTGGTCGGCGGCGATCAACGTCACGCTGGTCCGAATCGGCCGGCTGCAGGGGTCAGGTGGGCGCGCGCTGGCGGAGAGCACTTGGGCATGCAAGAGACAAGGCGCGGCTGGATGTGTGCGGAGCAGTCTGGGAAGGCGCTTGGTTTATATCAGAGTCTAGGAAGGGCCAGCTACGATGCTTGCGAAACGGGCGCAATTCCAATGTTTCGCTGTCTGCATCCGACCTGAGGCCTAGCCCCTTTCAGCGTCTCGGTCGCTACATCATCGCTGCTGCCCGTGGTGCCCGTGCCCGTGGCTTGAACCGCCCGTCTTCCAAGCTTCCCATCGACATCGACCACCAGCGCCGCCGCCGCACCACCTCGCATTCCCCCACCGCCGCCGACTCCCCCACACAGCGCCCGCCATGTCGCAAGTCCACGCCCTCTCCGACGACCAGGTAGGCAGCCCCCGCCCGCGCCCAGCCACCCTGCAGCCCTGCGCAGCTCCCCGCCTACGTCAACAGCCCAGCTAACTAGTGCCCCCATGGCAGGTCGCCGGCGAGCTCAAGAAGATGACGGCCTTCATCCGCCAGGAGGCCACAGAGAAGGCCAACGAGATCCGCCTCAAGGCCGACGAGGAGTTCGCAATCGAAAAGTCCAAGCTCGTGCGCCAAGAGACGGCCTCGATCGATTCGTCCTACGAGAAGAAGTTCAAGCAGGCCAGCATGTCCCAGCAGATCACACGCTCCACCGTCTCCAACAAGAGCCGATTACGTGTTCTGTCCGCACGCCAGGAGCTGCTCGACCGCCTGTTTGAGGACGCAGGGAAGAAGCTGGCTGAGACGTCCAAGGACAAGAAGAAGTACCAGGCCATTCTGAAGAACCTGATTCTGGAGGGTGCATATGCCCTGAACGAGGACAAGCTGCAGGTCAGGGTCAGGAAAGCCGACAACGACCTTGCCAAGCAGGCCATCGACGAGGCACAGAAGGAGTACAAGAGCAACATCGACAAGGACGTTGCCATCACAATTGACGAGAGCGACCCGCTGCCCGCTGAGTCGTATGTCATCAACAAACAGCTAACGTGTAGAGGTGCTGACTGCTTGTAGATCCGGCGGCGCCTTCATTGTCGGTACCGGCGGCCGCATTGACATCAACAACACCCTCGACGAGCGTCTTAGGCTGCTCGAGTCTGACGCCCTGCCCTCTATCAGGGGCACCCTTTTCGGTGAGAACGAGAACAGGAAGTTCCACGACTAAGCGCATGCCGTTCGATTATTGCAACACACACCACGACACGAACACATGCCGGAGATGCGCAATGATGCAGTCGAACGAGTATCTGGCCTTTGACGAATCATGCGTTCGCTTGGAAAGTACCCTGATAGAGGCGCCTGTAGAATACTGGAAGATTTAGCGGCTTTCTGTGCAAATCATCATTCACCTACCACGACAGCCACTGCATTCTGAACTTGGTGCAATTTGGGTTGGCTTGCGCCAGTACACTAATTTGCTGAATTGCAGATGCCTAGTTATCGCTACATTCGCCGTATCAGATCAAAAGGGCACTATATTATAAAGAGCTCTACACCCCAACGCAGTGGCACTTTCAGTGCAGCCAACGGCCTTCACTCAGGCTTGATCAGCGTTCATAAGACAGTGACATTATGCGTTCAGAAAGACCCTTGATCGGCCAATCGCGATCCAATTGTTGGCAAGGTGAAACGAGATAGCTGAGGACCTGCTTCAGCCTCCACAGCTGAGATATAAGTAGGCCACGAAACCCTTCATGAAGTTTGCTCACATTCGCTGTTTCAAGGGTCCGCAGTTTACTTATTCATCTTTCCATGACTGCTTCTTATCATGTCGTTGGAGCCATGGCCACGTCCTGCTTGGAATCCTCGGCCCTCTCGAATAAGCTGGCAGCAACAAACTGCTCTCACCGGTGCTATTATTCCCGACGGACCAAGTTGAGTTGGCTGAACTGTGGCCGTGAGTACGTATGAACGTCTGCCAGATGCTAAGGTCCTAGATCATTGGGAATACCTCAGGTCAGACTTTGGCCCTCGCATGCTGATTTCAGCCTGCGCCGTCGTCCACTGAACTATGACGGTCTTGGAACACACTCACGGCATTACGCAATGGATACACCAGTTGGTCAGACTCGGCAGGGTGCCTATCCCAAAACACAACCCCCAGCGACGCGCTGGTTGATTCTGTAGTCACTTTGCAAAGGCTTAGGTTGCAACTAGAGCCGATCATGCCACGCCACCACATATCACACTCTGTTCAGGCTCGTCAAAGTTCGGGCATATCAACTCCCGGCAGCAGGAACACTGACATACGCGGATTACCATTGTCGGTTTCTGAGTCTAATCGCTATCAGTACACCGTGCTTCGAAAGCTTGAGTTCAGATAATCAAGATCGCAGGTTTTCAAGACAGCCTCTAGGGCACTGAAGAAATGTCAAGGTACAATCAAACGTTGCTTCCCTGTCCACCAGGATCTGTTCCGGTACCAACGGCTCTCACGTGTACAATTAAGCATGGAATCCTTGGTATACTGCCAGAAAGGTCTGCAAAGACTTCCGCATTGACTACGACCCATCAGTACAGTCTTTCCTATTCGGACAGGGAGTGATCAACTACCTTCGTGGTGTCTGTAGTCTGTAGTGGTACCACATACCAGCGACCAAGGCAATCAGAAACGTTGTGAATGCAGTCTGCTCGGTCCGCGTCGGCTGCAACTGGAAATGAAAGCCATCTACGTATGCACCATTGTGGAACACGGTCTTGCACTGGGAACACTTACAACAAGTGTCGACCACCTCCTCGCCTTCCTCAGTAAAGCCACCTTTATATCCAACGACGATCTAGCCGCGCTCACAGATACCTTCTGCCGCACCCCGTGCCTCGGCCAGGTCCCCCAACTCCCCAGGACTCACCCCTGGAAAACCTCTCTGCTACCACGCCTTCGCCTCGCCCCTGCGCGACCCTGACAAAGGCTTTCCTTAGCCCCCCCTCGACGAAATACTCACGCGCTGCGCTGCCATGACCCACCTCATGGCCACGGATCAGCGCCGTCCATTCCTGGGGCACTTCACAGACCATATGATGAGGCGGTGGTTCTGCATACTCGATAACCGGCGACTGATAGGTCTGGGGTCGGGGTTCATCGGTATGCATGATATTGTGGTCGTGCCGCTGGGGTGTTCGACGCCGGTTGTGCTTCGCCGCGAGGGCCCGAGCGAGGAGTATCGGTATGTGGGGAATACATTTGTTGAGCAGTATATGTATGGGTTGGTAGTGAAGTTATGGGATGATGGGAGGGTGGAGCTACGGAGTTGTGCTCTTCACTGAGAGTATAGCCCAGGATGAAAGTCCATAGTCTCATACTAGAAATGTGAAGGTAGCAAATGTTCGGTAACTTACTCTTAGCCTCCGTAACGGCAGGCAGTGGTTATAGTTGTTCTCTCAGACTGCCAGAGATAGATGCAAGCTATGTGGAACCAAAAGTTCTTCACGCGATATCACCGGGAAATCTTCAAGTCAATATTAAGCGACGCCTACCAGAGGCAGAAGATGCTACTGATTGACGGTTTTACAAGACTTGAGCGGATTAACGCTGGAAGGAAGTCTCTGTTAGAACTAGATATGGACATACAACTCCTTTCAGCAACATTAGAGCACTCTTATCTGGTCCATGGAGCACCAGCTTCTCAAGAACTAACAGCAGAGGTTTTTGTTGCTAGAAGCAGAGCTCGCTCCTCTCATGACACAGGTTGATGCTGGCCTCGAAATAACTAACACGAAACATCTCTGACCCGCCGCTGACCGTATACAGGATAGTCAAGTGGGCAGTGTTGAACCATTCCAACCCTGTTCAAATTCAAATGTCGTTAATCGTTTACATTGAGACTACCACGTGGCTACTTAACCATCGCGCACCGTCACGCTCTCAACAGCCTCTGCGACCTTGTTCACAATCCCATTCCCGTTTCCGTTCTGCTGCGCACCTTCCCTCTTCTCGATTCCTTTCCGTACACCTGGCAGAATATACCTCCCGTAATCAATCGCATCGTTGAGGTTATCGTATCCACGAATAGAGATCAGCTCGCATCCAAGATCGACGTAGTCCAGGATGGAGTCAATAACCGTCTGATAGCTGCCTACCAGCGCCGTCGAAGCACCCCTCGCATTCGTCGCCGTGACAGTAGGATACCACAGCGCGCGGTCCTGCACCTCGCCCCTCTTCGCAATATCAAGCAGCCTCTGGCTACCGACATTCTGCGGCGGCGGCGCGCCGACCGGAACCTTCCCAAACCCGGCGTCGCGATTCGACTGCAGCGCGTCGAGCGTCCTGTGCGCCTTCTGCCACGCCAATTTCTCCGTCTCTGCGACAATCGGACGGAACGTGACCCAGATACGCGGGCGGTCGGTCCTGCCCGCCTTCGCGGCCTCGGCGTAAATGCGTTCGATCTGCTGCTTGGTTTCCTTGAGCGGCTCGCCCCATAGCCCGAAGATGTCCGCCAGCGAGCCGCCGACGCGGTATGCTTCGTCACTGCTGCCACCGACGGAGATGGGGATGCTGGTGCCGTTGACGGGGCGCACGCGGTTGCTGAAGCCCTTGAACTGGTAGTATTTGCCCTCCCAGTCGAATGGCTCGGGTGACGCCCATGCGCGCTTGAGGATCTTGATGTACTCTTCCAGACGCGCGTAGCGTTCGTCTTTGTTCAGGAAGTCGCCTTCTCTGGCTTGCTCGACGTCGCTGCCGCCGGCGATGAAGTGCACGACAGCGCGGCCTTTGGAGAGCTGGTCAAGTGTGGCGAGGGATTTAGCTGCTACGGTTGGGTAGACAGTGTTGGGGCGGAGGGCAATGATGACCTTGAGGTTCTTGGTGTGAGAGGCGATTGTGGCGCCCGTGGTGAAGGGGTCAAAGAATGAGGAGTCGTAGGGCTGGAGGGTGTAGTTGAAGCCATAGTCATCCAGGTTTTGGGAATATCTTTTCAGGAAGTCTGGGTCAATGGGCGCTCCCGGGATAGGCTCCAGTTCCGTGGAGGCATTCGCGAATGCTAGAGATATAAACTCCGTAGGCATGTTTGCGGTTGTGATTATGATTGTCTGAGCTTCAAAGCTTGTGTAATCCAGGTATAAGTGGTCATGGCTGCCAACGTTGCTTCTCTTATAATGCTCCTCATCACGGCGTTCAAGATGTCGACAGCTGCACGCTCAAGCACGTCAACCAGCAGTGGGCCTACCGAGCACGAATGCGACCGATGTCGCTCCAATCGGCTCACAACATGCTGACGAATGTGACATTGCTACCCCTCCTGCGGAACGATAGGAACGGAAGTCGTCGGTGTCTCATGCCATGTTATCTGGTGAGCAGTGGTAGCATGCTTGAAGGCCGGTGGGTCGCCGGTTCGGTGTCCACACTAGTGCGTCAAATCCTTGCAGTTCCACATAGTTAAAATAACAAATTGTGCACATAGATAAATCAATAAAAAAGCCGCGAAATATCCAGGGCATATGGTCTGATAACCGCCAAGGCATTATAAACATGTGAGCTGTCGAACAGAGGAGTATCAAAAGTGACCACGTAACGTTGAAATCGAGAATTCATAGACTCGTGGTATCTAGAGAAATAGCATTATCATGCCTTGTTCATTCGAAGTTCTGCGTTTGTGCAGACCAGATACATGACTAAACACCTTTTGTGACCTGACCAATGCACCGAAGAATCCCCAATCACCCTCACTTCCTGAGGAGACGCTGGTAGAAAGCGAGCTCCTCACCCTCGAGGATGTAACCGTCGCAGCGGCCGGACTGACCGGGGCGGGAAGCGACGACAGCGTACAGACGACCAGCCTCAAACTGCTTCTCGACAGCAGAGTCGACCTTGCCGGAGGCGGAGAGACGCTCGGTCTGCTTCTTGGAGACAGCGTTGGACTTCTTGATGTCCTCGGCCTTCTCGCCAGACTTGGCCTGCCTCCTGCGGCCGAGGGAAGAGCCGTAGTGGGCCTCGTACCACTGCCTGAAGGGAGCGGCATCGATCTGGACAACAGCGGAGCGGGTCAGGGTGTTGGTACGGACGAGCTCGTTGTTGGAGGGGTGGTAGACGACACCGATGACACGGGTCTTCTTGGCGATACCCTCGGAACCCCAGGAGAAGTTACCGGCGTCGAGACGGAGGGCACGGAACTTGCGGTTGCCGCCACGGGTGCGGACGAGGTGGACACGCTTGGAGCCAATACGGGTGTTGGCAGGCTGGCGGCCCTTCTCGAAAGCCCTGAAGCCATGTTAGAAACATGACTTGAGATGCGATCGGTTTATGCAAGAAGCTTGCTTACCTCTTCTTGCGGTAGTATGCGCGCTTCGCACCGGAAGCGGAGCGCTTGTGGCGAGAGTCGCGAGAGATACTGCGAGTCGTTAGCCCTTGTGACAGGTGAAGAATGGTGCGTGTATAGATACCCCATGTTTGCAGATTACAGAAGACTGCTATTCAAAAACTGTTAGCCGTTGCCCTAAAAATGGCGAGGATTCCAGCGCCGCAGCAATTGCACCCAGACTGCCAACGAAAACATCTCCATCTCCTTGTCCACTCGCTAGAACGTATCATGTCGTGACGAATGCTGGTTCGCGTGCGCCGGTACGTTGCTGAGCGGTGTGCAGGTTGGATAATGCGTTCGCATGGCGGTCTCGATGTCGCAATACTGGCAGGCTCTGGTTTCTCGTCGGATGCGGTGTGTGGAGCGTACCTTTGGGTCGTCTGTTGGGTTAGTCGGCTTGTCGAGGTCTGTCGAAAGTTCAGCGGCACGAAGTAATTCTGTGCTGGCTCGCTGTGAAATACGCTAGTAAGCGAGTTCTTGGTGGGGGCCCGTGCGTGGTACCGTCGCAGCTTCCCAACTCAGAACAAGAGGTGAACAACAGCCGCAACACTTGATCATCGCAGCGTTGGTTCCGACATAGTCAACTTTGATCACTCGAGAATAATTGAGTACAAGCCGGCAACCTTGCCCTAGATCCTGTTGTGGCCGTTAAGCTGGTACGCCCAAGCCAAAGCTCGTGCATCGACAGCAGAGTTGGCCACCTGAATCCCAAAGCAGCTCAGGAACCGTCTTACTTACTTGCAACTGTTCGAAAAACACATTACGTTCACCTCAAGCGACTAAAAGCTTCATCATGAAGCCCACCTAATCTTCTACGCAGTGTGTGCCCTAGGCCACCCTCGTATGACACAACTCGGACCCCACACGTCAACTTCCGGACATTGTTCTCGTCAGGTCAACGCCAGTACGAGGGCCAAGATCTTGTTCCAATATCTAGCTATGCCTTTCTTCCCAATCTGCAGCTTGGCTGCACACCGTTAACCCTCCTTGTACAGCTCAAGTGGACCCGTGGGAAAGGCGTGCAGTAGAGTTACGGAACTTGGAAATGATCATCGTAGGTTCTCGCTCATGTAGCATGTCGACTTTATCAAAGGAATCACCCCCTTGAATGTCGTTATGCAGAAGCAGGGAACGAATGGCCATAGTGTCGTCGCTACACTTGAGCGTACATGAGATATAAATATAGCTACGCAGGCGACTTTAATCTCATTCCTACCTTCACGCATTCTCGTCATCAGTGCAAAATTGTCCCATCCAGAATCGCTACTTCGAACATGCGCTTCCTCGCCACCATCCTCGCCGGCGCTGCCCTTCTTGGTTGCTCTACTTCAGCTTCTCCGCTGGAGGTCCGCCAGGATGGCTTGCAACCCTTCGAGGTCACCGCGGTCCATTCCTACAGTCCATCTGGTAGACCTGGCTCAGACGTGTGTAAGTAGTATCCAGAGCCACCTGTAGACACGACCATTTACAATTGAATACAGGGCGTCACATGCGTGCAAATATCACTGATCCCAACTCGTACTTCTATACTAGTGCGAATAGAAACCTGACTGTGCCAGGTGGTAGTCAGGGAATCAACTGCGAAGCCCGCTGGTACAGAGGCGAGTCTCCACTAGATCGCACTTGGCCTTGCGATCCCGCCCCGAACGGCCACTGGGCGCTACAGGTGGTCTCTTCCGGGGTTTCCGACTTCAAGCTGAGGTTTATACACGCCGTTGAGCCCGGTTTGTCGTGGCCGAACACCAGATATGAGGCTGAGGCCTCCTTTAAGTCCGGAGAGAACTTGATCGGCAGGTGCTTGTCAAGTGGCTCTTGCAATTACTTCCTGGGGGGAGACTGTAAGTTCATAATCATCTCCAGCTTGGCTTCGAGCGAGTAATGACAGTGCGATCCAACAGACAAGCCGGTGTTGGCTCCTGTAACAAAGACGCTTTGAGAGACCGAGCAAGTAACAAGTCAACCACAAGAGCACTAGAGTGGTCCCCTTGGAAACACAGTTCGAGACTGTAAGCTTCATCGCACATTGGAACTTCATAAAACAACATACAACCACCGACCAGTATATAGAGGCACTAGCAGTATTGAAAGGCTTTCCAGCAGACTCTTTGCTTGACTATACATGTCCTTCCGGTTGTAGATCAAATCTGTCATAGAAGCTAACAGTGATACTATGTACTTACAAGATCTGTCTTGCCGGTCATAGACGCTGACCGACATCTTTCATAAAGCAACTCTGCACCCCTACGTCACAAGATCATCCTTCCTCCGAGGAGTGTTACGGCGCTAATCCGTATTCAGCTTACATGTCAGCACATAAGTGGAGATATTGCTCTAACACGAGGTTGGGGGCCAATTAACCTCGCTCGACAACCTCATACCATTCGTCTACCTTCCGAGTTCGTGTCCATGGTATCTATTCCTGCTCTTTTAATATGTAGACGTGTTACAAATAAATGTTCAGATTCCACATAAGCCTTGCCTGCCTCATGGTGGTTTGCCGTTTCCGTTGACAGGGACAGCAGAGATAAGGCGCCCGGCAGTCAATAGCGTTTTGCCAGATCGACACATGCTTCTATTTCCGTCTGGCCTGACTTTTTGCGGTTCCTGTTACCTCCGTTGATCAAGTATCGTGCATTCTGTGACGAGGTGTGGTGCGATATCGAGAGGTTACATATGGTAGCTCAATAGAGTCGACGGGATTACTTCTAACTTCGGAGGAAGTGAGCACAGGAGCTACTAATGAAGTTGCGAGCAAAATAAGGCAACCAGGGACGTGATCAGGGATACAATTTGGCTCCGCTCCGCTTGTCCAGGTTCCTGAAAGCAGCATGCAGACGGGAGGTTCAAATCCACATTGCGTGGCCGTGCAGCCGTTGTGGAGAAGCCGACGGGTCACCGGTGTGACGATTGTGGCTCGGACGCTGATACCTTTGACTTCTACAGCAAGCTATAAAGGTCGCTCCTGCGAGCACTATATGAGACCATTAGCTACGCTCGACCTGACAATAACAAAGCTTCTTGAACAACCTTCACGATGCAATTTACCTTGTCAACACTCGTTTCTACCCTGGCACTCACCTCGGCAACAGCATCAGCTGCACCTTTAGAGGTCCGTCAAGATGCCTTGAAGCCATTCGAAGTGACTGCCATGGTATACAATAGCCCCAGTGGAAGACCTGGCTCTTATCCCTGTATGACCACACTTTTCAACCCTTATCTAGACACTCACTAATGCTTCGTAGGGATATCAATCCGAGCGAACGTGACCGATCCGAACAGCTACACCTTCACCCAAGATAGCACCGTCGGTACCGTCCCCGCAGGAATTCAGGGCATCAACTGTCTAGCACAGTGGTACACTGGCGAGTACACCGAAGGCCGCACCTTCCCATGCGACCCAGTAGAGAAGGGACACTGGGCCATCCAGGTTCATGCAGGCTCTTCGGGCCAATTCGCGGGCTCAGACTTCAAGCTCAACTTCATCCATGTGGTTGAGCCGGGCCAGTTGATCTCTTCGTTCAGAGGGAAAATCGAGGGCGAGGCGGAGTTCAAGGCTGGAGCTGATGGAACTACATCGTACTCATGCGCGGCGAGTGGGGCTTGCGGTGCTGGGCTTAAGACGGAGCGTAAGTCTCATTCTCGGAAAAAATGTGTGAGGAAACAACGTTGACCACATACAGTTAAGCCGTTATTGGTCCCTGCCACCAGGACACTATAAGTCGATTGCGAACGTCAGAATTGCCGCAAATTAAGTTGGCATGTCTCGTGGCCATCGGTAGGATGTCAAGATCTGACTCGAACCACTGTCAGCTACAAAATCACAAGGGAAACTTGCTCTAGACATTCTCCTAATCGATGATGCGTCGAAAATTCGTTAGTGCGTTCCATGATGACTGTTCGATGTGGAAGTGACCGAAGAAGAGATTCAGTGAAGTAAATACAATTCGGCGGAGGCCTTGGCTCGTGCAAGCGTGCACAGTCGTCGAGCGTCTTCAAGGAGAGCTGTTCACACGAATTCCCAGCATCCTTTCGCAAGCGAGCAATTCGATCGTTCAGGTAAGATCACCGTTTGTAAAGGAGGTGGAAATTCTGACATTCGGGCAAAACCGTGACTGATGTGCTCGCTTACGCCGAGGACACACGGCAGACAGAGCACCATCTCATGCAGGTTATGTATAAGCTGGTGGAGCTGCTTAATATATGCGTCGGTCTACTGTGATCCTGCATTTTGTGTACGAGAAAAAGCAGGGGCTCTTGGTGTCGGCTGACGGAGAAGGAAGAATCTCCTGCCCTACTACTAATTGAATTATCAACAGGTTTGACAGTGGCGGAGTGGAACATCAATCCACCTATTCCTCGATGTTCTGATGATTTCCTGAGATCACGGTCAGTTAGTCGGGAGCCACTTGCCTAATCAATCCGTGCGTACGGAGGGAGCAGAAGCATTCATAAGGCACATTAAGGCCACCACTTAGAAAAAAGCTTCTTGGAGAACTTCTTCTCAACAGTCGCCAAGCGGGTCGTACAATAGTCAGTCAGTTTGTCAACGGAAATCCTTCTACGAATGTGGTCGGATGCCGTGGCGGCCGAACGTCGGAGTATGCGTTGGGAAGTGCCTAGGTGTGGCCAGGAAGGCCTGATCCTGAAAATTTGATCTTATCTGATGGCGCTAGTTGGTCACCAGGACCACTCACACTCCACTCCTACTGCAACTTTCCTTTTACGATCGGCAGCCGTGTTGACAAGAAGCGTGTAATTCGTACTGCCAAGACGGCTGAGGCAGATAAGGTGTAGCTGCCAATACGAACGATGGGACGACACGCCACAACGGTGTGTCTCCACTGGGTGAACCATTGTGCCGGAGGTGCATCTTGTCGGTCAAGTGCGAAAAGTAGGAGAAAAAAAGGAAACGATCAGACTGTATGTGACAGGCATAAAGGTGCAGTTACAGCAGCCCTGAAAAGCAAGGGTCGGCTGCTTTGATCAACGTTGATCATCTTGTCAAGTTTTTGCGCCTGAGAGTCACCATGAGCCTCTTTACAGACCTGACGCTCGCGAAGAGCAAGACCAAGGAAGAGGTTACACCCGTCGAACCTTTTACCAACATCGCCGTCGACGCAGAGAAGAATGCAGGGTCTGCCATTGCGTCTGAGAAGGCCGTTGAGGACGGTCCCTTCACTGCCAATGCGCAGGCTGGTGTCAAGAGAGTTGAAGCAGCTACAACTGTCTGGACCAAATGGCATCTCATCGGTGCCTATGCAATGTAAGTAGACGGAAGAGCATGAGCAGCTGTCTTCAAATACTGACTGCCTCCAGTATCTGGTGGATCTACTTCGTAACTGCTCTGCAGGAGGTCGTCACTCGTGCGCTTAACCCATACGTTGTTTCAGCCTTTAGACTCCATTCTCTTACTGCCGCCACTGGTATCGTGTCTTCGATCGTTGGCGGCCTCTTCAAGATTCCACTTGCGAAGTTGCTCGACACATGGGGTCGCCCTCAAGGACTTCTCGTCTCCCTCTTCATGTGGATTGTAGGGTACATCATGATGGCTGGCTGCAACAACGTGGAAACCTACGCAGCTGCAAAGGTCTTCTCTTCTACTGGGTAAGCAACCGTCTAGAGACGTAAAGGCGCCCTGGCTGACTATTGACAGATCTCAGGCTGTCTCGTACATCCTCACCGTCTTTATCGCCGATACCAGCAGTCTGAGGAACCGTGCTCTTATGCTCTCCTTTGCGACTTCGCCCTATATCGTCACAACCTGGATCGGAGGTCCCGTTGCAGAGTCCGTCTTGGACGGCCCTGGATGGCGTTGGGGCTTCGGCATCTTCGCTATTGTTATCCCAGTTGTGGTGATCCCCCTTGCAGTCCTCGTACTCTTCAATGATCGCAAAGCTATGAAGATGGGACTGCTTGACGAGACCAAGGTCAAGTGGACGCCAGCCAACATCAAGAAGTTCTGCGTTGATATCGACCTGGTGGGTATCCTCATCCTGACAGCTGGTATGGCTTTGTTCCTGCTGCCTTTCAGTTTGTGGTCCTATCAGGGCGAGCAGTGGAAGTCGCCCATGATCATTTGCATGCTCGTCTTTGGCTTCGTCCTTCTGCTCATCTTTCCGATCTGGGAGAAGTACTTCGCTCCAGTTACATTCATTCCATACGAGCTGCTCATGGATCGCACTGTCTTCATGGCTGGAATGATGTTCGTCTTCAACTACTTCAACAGCGCGGTTTGGGGATCCTACTTTTCCTCCATGCTGCAGGTTGTCTGGAACTTGAGCGTCACCGAGGCCTCGTACGTGACTCAAGTTTTCCGCGTCGTCCAATGCGGATGGTGCTTCTTCGTTCTTGGGCCTCTCATCCGCTATACCGGACGGTTCAAATGGACTCTCACGTATTTTGCGCTGCCTCTCGATATCCTTGCGATCGGTCTCATGATCCATTTCCGCCAGCCCGGTACCGGCATCGGCTACATCGTCATGACACAGATCTTTACGGCAGTAGCTGGAGGAACCATTGTTATCGGTGGAGAATTGGCAATGATGGCACCCTCCGATCATCAACATATTGCTGTCATCCTTGCTATTCTCAATCTCTTCTGCTCCATCGGTTCTGCAGCCGGTTCATCAGTCAGCGGTGCCATCTGGACCGGGACGTTCCGGAAGAACCTCATCAAGTACGTTCCGGCAGGCGTCAATGTCGACGATATCTATGCTGCTTTGCCTAAACAGTTGTCGTATGCATGGGGTTCTCCTGAGCGCATGGGCATCGCAAGGGCTTACGGCGACTCGCAAAGACTAATGCTGATCACGAGTATCTGCATGTTGTCGCTGGGTCTTATCTGCTCTGCGTTCATCCGCGATATCAACATCAAGCACAGCAAGCAGGTCGCAGGTCGCGTTGCCTAGACTGCCTCAAATTAGTTATGAAACAAGAGATATGAGGAGAGAGGCAGTGCGGACTCAGATGAGGTGACACTGTAGAGACAAGGGCTGGTTCTGACAAGTGCAACAAACAAAAGTTTAGTGACGGGCGGACAGCCTCGATCTTTTGCCAGCCTTCTCACCATCAGACGTTTGTTTGTAGCCAACTCTAAATAACTAAATGAAGTGGTAACGTACCTCACGGGCGAGTCGATCAACGGGCGAGTTGATCACTTTTGCCAAGATCTAGCTATTTCTCTAATAACTCTATGAATTTAGAAGCTAGGCTTCTAAAATTTTAATATAGCCTAGGTATAGGTATTATGCAGGATCTATTAGATTTGCATCTATATACTACCTAGATTTTATAAGCTATTTAGCTTTTAAGATAATAGCTTTTAGAGCTACCTAAACCCCTTTAAAACTATAGAATATAGCTAATAAACTAAAATAACTTCTAGAG